>JAPKLW010001649.1:110954-168127 GCA_026898455.1 Plectranthus barbatus | reverse complement strand
CCACGACATCACATTCACACTAGCTCCAGAGTCACACAAGGCTTTCTAGACATTCACATCTCCAATTGCACATCCAATCACAAATCCCCCCGGATCCTCCTTTTTGCTAGCTATGCTCTTCTTTTCTTGTTCATTATTCCTCACGTCATATGGCTCATCATCCGGAAATATCTCAACTCCAACAAGTTCATCTAACAATGGTACATGTTTAATCTCTTCCGGTAGTGGCATCTCAATATCTCCTTTCCGCTTATAATCAAAGAAATGCACATTCTCCGTTTTCTCGTCATTCTTTGCTTCTACATTCTCTACTTCAACCTACTTCTCTTCTTCAACAACCAAACTCGACTCTTCTTCAACTTCCACCATTTCAACCTTAGGAGTCATCACTTCCAAATTTTCCTCCATCCTACTTTCACCTTAAACCATATTATATCCTTTCTTTTGTACCACTTCTGTGTCACTTGGGAATTTCCCAGCATGATGCTTCCCACTCAATTGTTTAGCAATGGATGAAATTTGAAGTTGAATTTCTGCGAACATGCCATTGTATTTCTCAAATTTCTTATCAATATCCTCATTTGGATTCCTCCTCGGCTCTTGGTTAGCATATCTACTATTTCCCCCAACATATCCCTCTTGGCTACTACCTCCCACTTTAAGTTGTAACGGATGATTAAGAGCATTGTTCGGGTTTGCATAAGAAAAATTGGGGTGAAACTGGTTAGACGGATGGTAGTACATATTACCCGGCGGATTGTATTGAGGATGGCCATTGTATCCCATCCTTTGATTAACAAAATTTACACTTTCCGGGAATGAATCTTCATGACGAACCACCATCATTTCCTCATTACAATTCCCTGAAGTAGACAATGCATCAAGTTTTCTTTGCATGGCTGTTATTTGCTCCTTAAACTCCTCACTTTCCTTAGCCTCGTTGACCGATTTTACCGATCGACAATCTTTCCATTCTTTGGGCCAATGGAAACTATTTTCAGCCATTTTCTCAATCGTTTTCCAAGCTTCATCTTCTTCTTGGTCGAGGAATGCATCACCCGACAAAGCATCCATCATCACTTTTGTATCATAGTTTAGTCCCCCATAGAATTGACAAATTTGTTGACTCCGAGAAGACCATGTCTAGGGCATTTGCGTAGAAGCTCTCTGAACCAATCCCACGCTTCCTAAAGCGGTTCATTATACCTTTGCCCAAACGATGTGATATCGGCCCTTCACTTCAAAGTCAAAATTTGCGGAAAAAACTTGAATAAAAACTTTTCTCTTAACTCTTCCCAAGTGGCAATGTTCGATTTGTCTAATCCTTCCAACTAGTTTCTCGCTGCATCCCTCAATGAAAATGAGAATAACCGTAGCCGTATTTCATCTTGGGGAACTTGGTTGATCTTTATGGTATCCGTAATCTCCAAGAATCGAGATATGTGAACATTCAGATCTTCTGTTACATGTCCCCCGAATTGATTGTTCTAGATCATTTGGACCAACTCTGGCTTAATCTCGAATTGTGTAGCATTCACTCCAAACCGAAAACCTCCCGTTATTGGTTCCCCTTAAGGTTGAAAAAGGTTTTGAAGTTGTCTACGAGGACCATTCCTCTCATTTAGCATATGTTTCATTAACTCAAGTTGTCTCTCCAACTCTTCTATCCTAACCGTGTCCTCTCCTTGGTTAGCCATATCAAAATTGATTTGAATATTTCCGCTCCTTTCTTGAAATTTCCTTTCCTCAAGCTCCCTAGCCTTTGATCGAGTGATCATAAACTACCTAGGAAAAATCAACAAAACCAATTACAAGACAAAACAATTCAACTAAACAAACTAGAACAATTAGCAAACAAATGTTAGTAACAATATTCACACAAACATTTCCTCAAACACTTAGCATACACTTCTTCAAACTTTCAATAATTTCACTAGACCTACTAGAAGATTCATCGGCAACGGTGCCAAAAACGTGATATCGGTGAAATTGAAACACTTTATCACGTTAAATTTATCAATCCAGGTTCTTTCAATTCGCTCTAATGAACATCATTTACTCGTTTGAGGAACTTATAGCTAGGCAAACACAAGTCGTTGAGATTTTCTATTAAGTAGGCATTATCGTAATCTATCCTAAAACAATAATAAAGGCATCAAACATAACCATCATGAATCAGTTATCTAAATCAAAACTAAACAATCAATCAATTCAACCAAAGTAGGTAGAAGAAGTACCAAGTATAGCAATGAGAATAGTGTGAGTGTTGAGTGAATATCAATTGTGTCACATTGAATCAAAACATGTTGTTAACTATTTTTAATCCCTAGGAGCTTGACCAATCGACCCAACACTCGTTAACCCCTTGTCACGGCGAGCTAACAGTTGATGATGCTAAGACTTGCAAACAGCTACATTATTTAGCCCTAGACCACTCCAAATAGATCGTCCATTATTGCCCTACGACCTAGCACCGCACAAGGATTGGAACTAAAATCATATGAATCTACACTACTCACGATGATTCTGCCCGCGTGTTGGCTGCAACGTTCACGTCAACTACCTCCTAAGTTGGCTATTACCTACACTTAAGAGATAAGGAACAAGATCTAGTGCAATTCAAGCTCTCAAAGGGAAGTAACAATCAAATTCAATATCAATCCAACACAATATCCATTCAATCAACACTCACATATGAATTTAGTTCCTATTACCTTCAATTGTGTACAAAGCAATATAGAAATTGATAGAATCCATTACAAATTGATGGGGCAAAATGATATTCTTCCTCACTTGTCTTCCTTGGACTCAATCTACCCTTGCTCTTCCTTGATCTTCACCAAATTTGGAGGAATGTGGCCTAGATCCTCTTGATTGTGGATGGAGAGTGTTTAGAAGATGTATTTGGATGGAATTCTTGTGACGATTATGGAAAATCTAACCAAAAGTTCTTTTAAAATTTGAAAATCCCCCTTTTATAGACGAGCAAACAGGGCCTCGGATCGCCCGATCCACCCATCGCTAGCCCGATCGAGGTCGAAATCCACCAAATAGCTAAAATTTACGATCTGGCTCGCCCGGTTCATCCTTGCTCGACCGAGCCTACTCTCTGTTGGCATGGCTCGATCGAGCCTGCACAGCTCGGCCAAGCGAGCTCTCTGAACAGCTTGGCTTGGTCGAGCTTGCTCCGCTCGGCGGTCGACGCCTCTGAACTTCAAAAACTCTTCCTTTGCTCTGCTCGGGCTAGCCTAACCTCTTTTGCATCCAAGCTCGGGTGACTTGCCTCCAAAACTTACCAAAAAGTGCCTATTTATGCTCAAAACACTTCCTACAACATTCAAAACACAAAAACACGAAAACACAACGAAAGAACAACAAAAATATATGATATGAGGGTAAAATGGCCACAAACATGCACACTCATACATCAAAAATTAAGTCATTTTACACACTTATCAATCATCTGGGAAAACATCCTCAAAATCCTGCAAAAGAGAGGAAATAGAAGGGGGTAGAGAGTAAGGAATGTTAGTTAAAACCATTTTCTCCTTGTAGATCAGCAACACCATTGCTTTCTCTTTCTGAACCGCCCACTTCAGATCCCCAACCCTAGCTAGAAAGGATTGCTGCACTACCCCGAAAACCTTCAAGTATCGTAGTCCAGAATATAAATTCTCGTACGACCCAAGAAGTGAATTGACCCAACAACGAAGGATATATGTGAAGACACCACCAATGGATATGATTGTCCGATTAATTAGTCAAAATCAAAATCTTATGGATGAATAAGGAATTCGAAAATTCGAGCTTTCAGAGTTGAAGGAGAAAACCAGACAAATTTTATTAAACTTAAAACTGAATCAAAATTGTTCCATACAAGGCCTATATATAGGCAACTCAAATCCTAGTCTAATAAAGAAAATTAAATTCAATATTAAACTTAATAAAATTCGAAAATTACTTAAAGAAGGCCTAAACATGTTGGCCCAAAATAACTGAATAACTGAATAAATTATACTAAGCCCAATCACTACACATAATTAAATTAATAATTTTGGGGCCTTCGTTTAAATCTCCCAACAACATCGATTCTTTGGAAACATTGGCAGCCCAAATGTCTTTAATCAATAAGCTCAATTCAGCCCTCAAAGTCCTTGCTCGAGCTCTAGTCATCGGCCCACTCGGAATGTAGATTGGATCGTCTCTCACAGTTGCTACTTGGGCTCCATCACTAACCCTGGACAGGCGCATTGGGCCACGGTAAAGCACATACTCAAATACTTGAAAAGGACTAGAGACTATTATCTCGTCTATAAGTGTGGGGAGTTGTGCCCACAGGGTTTGAAGGATTCGAATTTTTATGCAGCCCGAGACGAAAAGAAGTTCACCTCTGGCTATGTGTTTACATTGGGAGGTGGTGCCATATCATGGAAGAGTGCAAAGCAAAAGTGCATTGCTGACTCCACCATGGAAGTAGAATATGTGGCAGCTTCTGAGGCTTTGAAAGAAATAGTATGGTTTCGAAACTTCCTTCTTGAGTTGGACTTGATTCTGAAGCTACCCAAGACTATAACAGTGTATTGTGATAATTCGGGAGATGTGGCTAATTCAAAGGAACCACGAACACATAGAGCAATAAAACACATTCAGAGGAAGTATCATATTATAAGTGAGATCGTAGCAAGGGTGATGTTCTAGTAGAGAATATTGATACAAAGAATAATCTAGCGTATCCATTCACAAAAGCTCTACCTCAGAAAGTCTACAAGATGCATGTACATACCCTTGGGCTGAGCGCTAAGCCAACCACGTAGAATGATTGATGTAATATCTAGATTAGTTTAGATGTGTTATACTCTGGTAAACACCTTTATAATGCTTTGAGTATAATTGGGAGATTGATGGATTTATATACTGAAAACATTATGATTGGTATATTATGTACAAGGTCGAATTGTTAATATACTTGGAATCACAAATGTTGTATGTTCATCTCCTGTCTGAATAAACAAATATGTGTCGCAAATGCTCTTGTCCTCTTCTCTCAAAGATAGGGAGATCATATGGTGCGTAGTAGATCACGGAAGATCATATGGATTGTCTGACCTAGTGAGATATAAAGATTTATCACAACTGAGACAGTCCTAGGATAGGTTGTCGGTGTGGGATACAGCATACACAGTAATAAGCATCTTATCTTAGATGGCTTGGTATAATGGTGCGAGGCACACATTGAAAACGACCTAAATTTAGATCGATTCCTTTATCTGACATTAAAGGAATCTGGATATTTATGGCTTGATGAGATCTTAAACCTAAATGAAGGTATAGAAGTATACACAGATTGTGTATCACTTTGAGTTGCAATGAAAGGCACTAGTTGAGCTTGTATATCTGTATCTTGGATGATAACAATTTGTGTATGATTGTTTGGTATTGGAACTAGGTAACCACATCTAGTATAGGATTGTGACATTCCCTGAGTCGCTCAAAAGGTTCGTTATGTTAAAATCCTGTAGGC
This sequence comes from Plectranthus barbatus, assembly GCA_026898455.1. NCBI lineage: Eukaryota > Viridiplantae > Streptophyta > Magnoliopsida > Lamiales > Lamiaceae > Plectranthus > Plectranthus barbatus. The sequence continues at coordinate 162,606 of JAPKLW010001649.1, read as the reverse complement.
TGATAAAGTTCAAGCATAAGTGAAAAAGGTTTGAGTAGATTGACTTAGGAATATAAGATGTTAGTTAATTAAATTGTTTGTCAAAGCCTAAATTAACTAATGAATGTCTGTAACCTCAAATGTGGGGATATACGGAGCTCATGCAACCCATACCTCAAAACGTGTTAACAAATAGGTAGGAAAGTATTGATTCTCTTGTGGAATGAATCAATATGAATTAATTAATTATATTCTGGGTTGAATATGTGAATTAATTAATTGATAGGCCTTATTTGCTATTTGCATTTTGGTCCCTGGTCTGGCCCTTGAAAACTCAGTCCCAATAGAAGTCCAAAATTTCCTAAAAATAGGCTTCAGTTACTCAGCTCACAACACACCACAAGATCATAAGTTGCAACACAACAAACCAGGATTTAGGAGTTGTGTATGATCGACTAAGATCTGAAAATAAGGTGGAAATTCTGGTTCTAAACCAGGCAAGGAATCCGAAAAAAATCTTCACCAGATATTCGGATTGGAGTTGGGATACATATCAGAAGACCAGATCAGGATGATCGTGTTCTTTCTTCTCTCTCTATCTCTTTGTTTTTCAAAATTAATCTAATTAATTTCATATATTTAATCCCTTAATATGTTAGGAATAAATCTTGGTGCGCAAGAAAGAGTATCGAGGCTCAAATCTCTGCGCACTACGTTCTTCAAGATCTACAATCCAGGTATTCCGTAAACCCTGATCACAGTAAAATCTACAGATTAATTATAGCAACATTGGCAAATAATTTTATAAAAACCCTAAGGTTATCGAATCCAGGGGAATTGTATAACGAAGTTATCCTATGTACTAATTATGATCCTAAGATTCATTGTTTGAGGAAACAGAAAATTAGGGTTTTATTTGGAATATAAAGATGACAATAATTAAAATTTAAAGAGGTTTTGAAATCAAATTTAAGAGATCATAGATTCTAGGGAAGAATTCTTATTATGGATGACATGTAAGAACCAATTAATTTTACAGGTGGAATACTGCAATAATGTTATATTTCCTTGGTTGGACAAATATAACCTAGATTACTAATTAGTGACTATCTCCGCTCGGTCTCAAGAACACCAAATTAGTCAAACTAATAAGAAAATCAGTTTAATTCCTACAGTCCAATACATCTCATTGGACAGTATAGAGTGTATCATGCATTCCTAATCCCACTATCAATAATCACCTCTCGGTCCTTCTATCAATAGTTAGACATCTAAACCAATCGTCACCTTCGGTCCTTGAATTAATCTAGAATAATAAAACACAGGAATCATGAACCTAATTAATTAATTCTAACATGCATCCATAATAATATCAACCCTAGAACCCTCTAGGGTTTCTAGCCACTGATCACAGATAAAAATTCAAAAGAAAACATATTAAATTGCATAAACATAAAGAACTTACAAGAAAATAAAAGGGTTTCGTGTTTCCCAACTCTAGAAACTCTCAAAACTAAATTGCAGAATGAAAATATGAAAAGAGATCTGAAAATATGCAGGGGTCCCTCGAAAAAGTTGAATTTTGTAGGTATTTATAGAGGTGGATGTGTATCCTATCAAATCTAGGGCTAAAGAGATGAAAAAATCCAATTTTTATCAAATTCCCGTGCCAGCAGACCCACGTCGATCGACGTAGGAAGTGCGTCGATCGATGTGGCGCAATCTTTGGTGTCGATCGATGTGAATTCCACGTCGATCGATGTGGTCCTGTCTCGCCCGTTCTGCGTGGTCTCACAGTTTTGGCCATAACTTCCTCTCCCGAACTCTGATTGACCCAATTCTAGTTGCGTTGGAAAGCTAACTTGAAGCTCTATCCATTTCCATGCACCAATAGCTAGAATTCCTCTTGTGGAAGAATGCTTCACTGCTACTCTTGCACGTCACTGCTTTCGGAATGATTTTCCATGAAAATTTGGCCTAGAAACCTGTGGAAACATACCAAAGCACGCATAACACCACCTAATATAGACTCATTCATAAAATATATATATAAACTCAATAAAACTACATAAAATAGTAGAAAATAATATAGATAAGTGAGTGAAATAATGAGCTTATCAAACCCCCCAAACTTGAACGTTTGATTGTCCTCAATCAATAGGCAAGAAGAAATAAAAAGATTAAGTAATTAAAGTGCAATGCCTCACAAGATTCATCACAGTCAAGAATCAAAAATCTACTACACACAAGCAATTTGAAAGAGACACAAAATCCATCAATTGTGGAAGAACTCACGGGAAGTGTATCGCTCAACTCTCAAGTGTTTAAGGTATAGATGGAAGCACTCAAAACATGTATGAAGAAATTTCTACCATAGGCTTGCAAATTTTCTAATGTCTCCACTACTAGAATGTGCACACAAGTCTAGAATAAAAAAGGACTTTCATAGGTTGTAATGTAGGCTTTTTGTGAAAGGTAGGGAAATATGGCCAAGTGACTAAAATCAATCAAGTTGTACTTCCTCAATCAATCCAAACCACCTTCTATGAACATCTACCCTTCTCCTCAAATATATCAATGACAAACAACTTTTTTTCTAGCTCATTTTGAATCTCTTATGCTCTTTACATAATCTAGTATTCTTTTCTTTTCAGAGAGCTTATGCGAATTCTAATTATTTCTTTAAGCTTCTTTTTTCACACATCTTTTCACCACTAATTTATATTTTCTTATCTCCATCTAACAATTATTTCACCCCATATAACACAACTGTAGACATGAGCGAACTAATACTTCATCTTAATCTCATAGACAAGGAAAGAAATTTTTTTTTGTATAGGCTCGAAAGTGGCTAACTAGGGAAAATATAATGTGAAGGGAGAGTGTTTAGGGAATTGGGCTATCAAAGAAGGCATAAAATCATTTCCTAAACTTGTGCACACTATGCAGTCTCAACACAGAAAATCGGCAAGTTCTAGAGAAATAATAACACACATGTGAATCTCACATCAAGGAAATAAGACTCAAAATCTCACACAAGGGTTTAAAATTTTCTTCCACAATCAATTTCAAGTCAGCTCAATCAGCATGCAAGTGTAAGTGTCAAATCAATCCTGTCAAGTGGTATTCTACATTCATAGGCATCTAACCACAATCACAATCAATTCAAACTCAAACCTCAATCAATTCTAATCTCACAATCTCATTCGGGTTATATCAAAACTCAAAAAAATTCCCCACAAAATAGCATAAAACTAAAAAAGTCAAATGCCGAAAGTAGAATAAATAAAATATAGAACATTCCATCTCTTGTCCACATCCCCCCAAACTTATTTCCAACTCGAAGAGTGGAATTAGTTTGATAATCAAACAAAAGAGGAAACGATACCTGTTGGTTGATCCGAGACATCAACTTTTTATCCCTCCGGAGTCTTTGAACATCGCAAGATGTGAAATAATTGCGGTTGGCACTTTACATCGATTAACGCAAAGCCTTCTTGTTGATCCTCTCCTCGAATCAAGTGTATCCCATCGGCTGGGTGCTCAGCGTCGATTGACGCCAAGCTGCGTCGATCAACGTCGAGTTGTACTCCAAAATATATTTTTTTTATTTTTTTTATGCAGCAAAACTACTGTTAGTGCAAAAACAATAGAAATTCGAAATAAAAAAGAAAATTGAAAAGAAAACACGTAAAAGGTTGGGTTACCTCCCAACAAGTGCTTGGTTTAATATCGCAGCTCGACGATACCTCAAATCACCGCCAGAGAGGTCGGGTCCAGACTCGCCGACCTTTGGCATCCACCATGTAAACCTTCCGGTCTTTGACAATGGTGGTGAGCGCAAAAAAAGGCGGCGTAGTTGACACTTTCACCCCTCCGTTTCCTCGCTCCTAATCAATGGGAACTACTTCCTCCTCCTCAGATTCATCTCCTTCTTCAGTAGTAGAGATCTGATTGCAAACCGCTTTCTTCTTGCTCTTGTCGATCACAAATGTGATCTTCTCGTCGTTTGCTCGGAGTGTGATCTCGCCACCTCGGCAGTCAATGAGAGCGGCGCTGGTGTCGAGAAACTCATGCCCCAAGATCATGGGCATGTTCTCGTCCTCCTTCATCTCGTGCACCATAAAATCTGCAGGAAAAATGAGATGGCCCACACGAATGAGCACATCCTCTAGTATACCTTTCGGGCGAGACACAGACCGGTCCGCCATCTGCAGGGTGATCGTCCTTGGCCTCATCTCTCCGATGTTGAGATGCTTGTAGATGGAGTACGGCATCAGGTTGATACTGGCCCCAGTATCACATAGTAGTCTCTCGAACGTGTGTCCCCCAATGTCAAGTGGAATAGAGAATCATACAGGATCGCTTCTCTTGATGGGCACTTGCTTTTGAAGTAGTAGGTTGCACAGCTCGTGGATATTCACCTTCTCATTCTCCACGAATCTTTTCTTTCCACTAATCAATTTCCGGAGGTACTTCATTTACCCTGGGATCTCCATCAGTGTTTCGATCAGCGGGATGTTGATGCTGACCTTCTTCAAATTCTCCACAAATCTGGAGAACTTCGAGTCCTCCTTCTACTTCGCGAACCAATGAGGGAATGGCATAGGAGGGGGTTGGTCTTCAAGTTGCTGCAGCTCTGTGCCTGGAATGGACTTCGGCGTCGATCGATGCGGGAGATGCGTCGATCGACTTGGATCCCTCTCCTACGCAATTTTGCTCCTTTTCGCCTCCAGCATTGTTCATAACCATCTCGGGACCCTTGTAGTTTGTCATAGACCTCAGAGTAATGGCATTCACTAACTTTTCCTTTGCCGGATTTGTCTCGGGTGCACTTGGAAGTTGTCTCGGCTTATGCTGATTGCTGAGAGTAGTGGCAATTTGGCTCAGTTGGGTGTCCAACATCTGAAGATGTTTCGTCATCAATTGCATGTGGTTGGCCATCCCCTTCACTTTGGTTTCTACTTTTCCAAACCGATTGTCAGAGCTCTGGATGAATTTCTCGAGCGTCTCCTCCAGCACAGACTTCTTTCTTTCCACAATCTCTCCTCCTGTACCTACATCAAAACCAGGCGGAGGGTGTTCTACAGCAGCAGGGTTAGAATAAGAAAAAGAAGGGTGAGATCACCCATGGTTGTAATGATACCCTTGATAGCCTCGGTAGTTATTATGATAACCACCGCCAATGTAGTTCACCTCTATCCCGGCAGTTCCAGAGAATTGCTTGCACCCCGGTTGATGTAGTCGGCCACCACTGGAACAATAGACATGCTTGGCTCTGCAACAGTTGCAGCTTGTGTTGTGCCCAATTTTTCAATCTCTTCTCGGAGCTTTTTCACCTCATCAACCACATCAATTTTTGGCTTGCCTTCCACAGCTTTGACCGGAATTTGTCTCTCAGTTGGCCATTGGTGGCTATTCAGTGTCATGTCTCCCAGCAACCTCATACTCTCTGCACCACTCTTCTTCATCTGTATCCCACCAGCAGATGCATCAACCAACTCCATCATGTGAGGGTTCAAACCCTCATAGAAATGGCACACTTACATCTCCAGATCGATCCCATGTCTAGGACAGAGTCATAAAAGCTCTTTGTATCTCTTCGAGGCCTCGTAGAGTGACTCATCATACATTTGCTTGAAAGTAGTAATGGCAACTTTCCTCTTCAGCAGCAGGCTCGGTGGGAAGTAGTTGGTAAGGAACTCTGCTCGAAGCTCCTCCCATGTCCCAATTTGACTTTTATCCAATCCAGCAAACCAAGACCGTGCCTCGTCTCTGAGTGAGAACGAGAACAGTCTCATTCTGATTACATCTTGGGTTACTCCATTATGCTTCACAGTGTTACACACCTGAATGAATTGGTTGAGGTGGGTATATGGATCTTCTACAGCTCTCCCAGCAAACTGATTTTGCTGCACCATCAGAATAAGACCTGTGCGTAGCTCAAAGTTGTTGGCATCGATGGCAACCCTGAATCCAGCCTCCGCTTGCTGTGGAAGAAATCGATCCAAGATGGACCTTTGCGGAACCACAGTCTGCCTGTTGTTCAACTCTGCCAGTCTTGCACGTTATTCTGCTTGAGTAGCCTGGGCTGCTTGTAGTTGTGCTCTCAGCTGCTGTACTACATTCACATGTTGCCTCTGCTCCTTGGGAGTCATATTTTGCAGAGGTGCTTTAGGATTCCCTACCATCTCTCGTTGATTGTCTTTTCCTTTCTTTTTGATTTTCCTGCAGGTTGCTTCAATTTCAAGGACAAAAGCCTCGAGTGTTTTCCATTTGACTCGCGTGTTCATGAACCTGCGCAGAAAATAGGTAGATATCAGTTTGGCATCGATCGACGTGGATTCCACGTCGATCGATGGAAAAGAGTGGTCGGTGTCGATCGACGCACACCTGAGCTTAATGATCGACGTCGATCAACAAGCTAGCACTTTGGATTCCACATTGATCAGTGCAGCAACAATGATCGACGTCGATCGACACAAGGTGGGCATCGATCAACACGGGCTGCAGACACGAAAACTCATGCACGCACACGTACAGAAAAATAAAACTCAATCCCGCAAATCCTAGAACGAACTAGTAACAAGATAAAATCTAACAACTCCCCGGCGACGGTGCCATTTGATCACTGTAAAATCTACTGATTAATTATAGCAACATTGGCAAATAAAGTTATAAAGAACCCTAAGGTTATCAAATCCAGGGGAATTGTATAACGAAGCTATCCTATGTACTAACTATGACCCTAAGATTCATTGTTTGAGGAAACAGAAAATCAGGGTTTTATTTGGTATATAAAGATGACAATACTTGAAATTTAAAGAGGTTTTGAAATCAAATTTAAAAGATCATAGATTCCAGGGAAGAATTCTTATTATGGATGACATGTAAGAACCAATTAATTTAACAGGTGGAATACTGCAATAATGCTATATTTCCTTGGTTGGGCAAATATAACCTAGATTACTGATTAGTGACTATCTCCGCTCGGTCTCAAGAACACCAAATTAGACAATCTGATAAGCAAATCAGTTCAATTCCTACAGTCTAATACATCTCATTGGACAGTATAGAGTGTATCAAGCATTCCTAATCCCACTATCAATATTCACCTCTCGGTCATTCTATCAATAGCTAGACCTCTAAACCAATCGTCACGTTTCGGTCCTTAAATTAATCAAGAATTATAAAGTAAACATAGGAATCATGAACATAATTAATTAATCCTAACATGCATCCACAATAATATTAACCCTAGAACCCGCTAGGGAATCTAGCCACTCATCGCAGATAGAAATCCAAAAGAAAACATATTAAATTGCATTAACATAAAGAACTTACTAGAAAATAAAAGGGTTTCGTGTTTCCCAACTCTGAAAACTCTCAAAACTAAATTGCAGAATGAAAATATGAAAAGAGATCTAAAAATATGCAGGGGTCCCTCGAAAAAGTCCAATTTTGTACGTATTTATAGAGGTGGATGTGTATCCTATCAAATCTAGGGCAAAAGATATGAAAAAATTCGATTTTTATTAAATTTTCGCGCCAGCAGACCTGCATTGATCGACGTGGGAAGTGTGTCGATTGACATGGCTCAATCTTTGGCATTGATCGATGTGAATTTCACGTCGGTCGATGTGATCCTCTCTTTCCCCTTTTGTGCGGTCTCACGGTTTTGGCCAAAACTTCCTCTCCCAAACTCTGATTGACCCGATTCCAGTTGCATTGGAAAGCTAACTCGAAGCTCTATCCATTGCCTTGTGCCAATAGCCCAAATTCCTCTTGTTGAAGAATGCTTCACTGCTACTTTTGCACGTCACTGCTTTCGGAACGGTGTTCCGGTGAATTTGGCCTAAAACATATGGAAACATACCAAAGCAAGCATAACACCACGTAATATAGACTCATGCATAATATATATAAATAAACTCAAAATAATTACATAAAATAGTAGAAAATAATATAGATAAGTGAGTGAAATAATGAACTTATCAAACCCTCTTATGCATAATCAATAGGAGCATGCTAGGATTAATCATAGGCATAGTAATTTATTTTTTATATTCTAATTAAGGATCTATGCGAATGGATTAAGTGATTCAATTCACAAATCCATTCACTAATGTGTGGAACATACTTGTAATACAAATTGAGACACTCTATTTGGTACAAGATTTCAAAGAGTTACATAGTTTGTTTATGAAGATATAGTGGTTTATACCAAACTCTTCATTTAAGAACTTATCTTTTAATTTCCGATCAATGCCCAACTCCGTTGCTTGAATGTGTGAAACATACTTGTAGAACTCATCGAGGCAATCATTTCGATACAAGATTTCAAAGAGTTCCTTCGTTGTTGTTGATGATATTTTGGTTTATATTGGACTCTTCATTTAAGCACTTATCTTTTTATTCCCAATCAAAGCACAACTCCGTTGCTCGAATGTGTGCAACATGCCTGTAGAACTCATCAAGACGATCTATTTGGTACAAGATTTCAAAATATTACATTGTTTGTTGATGAAGATATCGTGGTTTATACCGATCTCTTCATTTAAATGTTTATCTTTTGAGTCCCAACCAAAACACAATTTTGATGCTCGAATTTGTGAAACATACTTTTAGAACACAGATAGAAAATCAATTTGGTATAAGATTTCAAAGAGTAACATCATTTTTTGATAAAGATATTGAGGTTAATACCAAACTATTCATTTAAGCGCTTATCATAGAATTCCTCATCAAACCACAACTACGATGCTCGAATGTGAGCGACATACCTGTAGAACTCATTGAGACGATTGAATAGGTACATGATTTTAAAGAGTTACATAGTTGGTTGATGAAGATATTGTGGTTTATACTGAGCTCTTCATTAAAGCACATATCTTTTGATTCCAGATCAAACCAAAACTCCAATGCTCGAATGTGTGCAACATAATTGTAGAATTCATGGAGACGACCAATTTGGTACAAGATTTTAAAGAATTCAATCATTTGATAATGTAATCCATGTATAGGATTATTGTGTTGTAATAGACTAGAAACTTAGGTGCTGATGACCGAGCGAAGAAGATGATTTAGATTTGAAGAAGTGTTCATGTTAGAATCTTGGTTCACTAAGTATGGCTAAGGCCTATACTGATACGATCCTTGTCGGGAAGGTTTAGATCGCAGCCCTGGAACTCGGATGAATGAACTCAGACACGATGCGGAAGCAAATTGAAAACTGAAGATGGAATGATCCAACACCTTTGGATTCGAAAACCTTCAAGTACCGTAGTCAAGAATAAATTCTCCTACGACCCAAGAAGCAAATTGATCCAACAACAAAGGATATATGTGACTGTCCGATTGATTAGTCGAAATCGAAATCCTATGGATGAATAAGGAATTCAAAAATTTGAGCTTTCAGAGTTGAAGGAGAAAACCTCACAAATTTTATTAAACTGAAAACAGAATCAAAATTGTTCCATACAAGGCCTATATATAGGCAACTCAAATCCTAGTCTAATAAGGGAAATTAAATTCGAAATCAAACTTAATAAAATTCGAAAATCACTTAAAGAAGGCCTAAACATGTTGGCTCAAAATTACTGAATAACTGAATAAATTAAACTAAGTCCAATCACTACATATAATTAAATTAATAATTTTTAGGCTTTCCTTTAAATCTCCCAACAACATCGATTCTTTGGAAACATTGGCAGCCCAAATGTCTTTAATCAATAAGCTCAATCCAGCCCTCAAAGTCCTTGCTCGAGCTCTAGTCATCGGCCCACTCGGAATGTAGATTAGATCGTCTCTCATAGCTGCTACTTGGGCTCCATCATATACTGACCCTGAGAAGTTAGTTTAGAGGTTACCATACTGACTTTTAGGTAGTCAGTATAAGGGATGGCTGATAAGCTCATTATTTCACTCATTTATCTATATTATATTTATACTATTTTATGTAGTTTTATTGAGTTTATATATATATTTTATGCATGATGTCAATATTAGGTGGATTTAGGTGTGTTTTGATGTTTATGCAGGTTTTTAGGCCTAAACTCACGAGAAAACCGTTCCGGAAGCAGTGACGTGTAAGAGTAGCAGTGAAGAGTTTTTCCACAAGAGGAATTCGGCCTATTGGCGCATGGAAATGGATGATGCTTTGAGTTAGCTCTCCAACGCAACTGGAATCGGGTCAATCGGAGTTCGGAGGAGGAAGTTATGGCCAAAACCGTGAGACCGCGCAGACGAGGCAAAGAAGGCACAATGCTCGACGAGGGGAAAAGGAAGATCGACGGAAGCAAAGGCCGCGTCGATCGCTGCTAATGCTCGTCGATCGACGAAGATGTTTCAGGAGCAGCGATCGATGCCAGAAAGCCACGATCGACGTGGACCTGCTAGCGCGGGAAATTGGCTGAATTCGAGATTTTTCATATCTTTAGCCCTAGATTTGATATGATACACCTCCACCTCTATATATATCCTTGTAATTTCGATTTTTAGGTGTGCTTCATTCCAGATTTCAGATTTTGAGAGATTCCAAGAGTTTTTTAGGTTTATGTTTGAAGATATATTTTTGTGGGAAGACATTCAGACCCAAGTTTTTATGCAATTCAGGTTTTATCTTTCTATGATGAATATTACTCTGAATATGTGTAACTAATCTCTTCCTCAGATTCTAGGGTTTCGAACTATCAATGTATACATGTTTGATTGATTGAATTATTTTCCCTTTCCCTTCGTAGTTTATGAAATCTGTGATTATTCATAATCTTGATTTGCTGATCACATCTTAGGATTATCTAGTTGATTACTTGAGACGTAACTGTGATAGTTTTCAATGGAAAGAGATTTTCACAATATAATCTGATTTCTTGTCGTAACTGAAGGAGATTGATTGTAGGAATAAATCTGTAGATCTTTGGAGTTAGTTAATTTATCTTGAGACCGAGCGGAGATAGGTAATTAATTAATCTACTTTACTAATTGTCCAACAAAGAAGTTCATAATACTTTTCTGATGTTTCACTACGAAGAGGAATTAAAAATTAGGAATTAATCGATTCATTCATACATGTCATACTTGATAGGTAGATATCCCTGGAATCTGTACTTCTCTTATTTGAATCTAAAAGCTTTTTAATTACCTGTTTACTTTTCATTAGCAAGTATTGCGATTTTCAAAACAACCAAAACTTTTCAATTGATTTTCCTGACCAGTATTTTGAGAACTTATGATTTAGTACTTAAGGTTTTTCGTTGCTTCATTCCCCTGGATTGATAACTTTCGGGTTTACAAATTTATTTGCCACTATTTCTATAATTAATCTGTAGAAATTACAACGATCAATGGCCATGCTAAGTCTTGGGATGTCAGTTTGGAGGTTTTTACTTCAAAATCACGAGGAACACAAGAAGAATCAAAGTCATACTTAAAGGCGATTGAATGCTAAGTAAAAGTCAGTACGAGAATGTCCCATACTTGGATTCCTCGGACTGAAACTTAGTCTGACAAGAGCAGATAGGAAGTACAATGCAAGTAAAACTTTTTAGAGCAAAGCATACCTATGAAGAATGGTTGTGATTGGATGCTTCAATCTATGTTTCTAACAACTTAAATTCTATGTCTAACGGGCAAAATTTAAAGTGTGGACCCAGGCTACCTTTAAATAGCTCAACATTTGGAATAAAGAACATCTAAGAATAAAATGAAAAGCTAAGCTGACACTCTAAAAAATATTCTACTCGGTGCTCTCTGATATTCTGTGATCTTAACACGAGACTTGAGTATCTTAATCAAGTTAATTATTCAGTGCTAGTTGTTTAAATTACGAGTCTAAAGCTTAAAGCTGAAGCTACACTTTTGTGAATATAACTTTCCTTAAGTTATATTCACAGCAAACATTATCCTACTCTGGAATTTTGATTCTCAGGGGCGCTTGCCAGGAAACTTAGTTCTATGAAGAACGAGGAAACATCTAACCAACCAGGAAGAAGGTTGTGAGGTGCGTCCTCACTTCAACCTAAAAAAGTGCTAGCCTGCAAGGAGTTCCTAGGTGAGTGACGACAATAGAAAGGAGGACAGAGGATTCCGATGGGCTGACCATAGATCGTAAGAAGGCATGTAACCTAGAACTTAGTGGATTCTTTATTAAGTTAGGAAGAGTGAACGTAGGATTTTAAGTCCAAACCACTATAATATCATGTGTAATTTTACGTGCTTACTTTTAAGTTTCTAAAATTAAGTTTATCAAGCTTACATTTAAACTTCAATACTTATCCAAGTATTAAAGCATATATCTTGAAACTTACATAATTCCTACCTGAGCTTAAACTCACTCTTCCAGTAACACGAAACTAAATTTTAGTCAGTTTCGGAGAAAAAGTGCAAATCCAACTAACTTCCATTGCAATATATATTTTCTGCTTTTGGGACCAACAAGTGGTATCATGTGCCAAGGTTCTTATAGACCAAGGTTGTATTAAATCGTTCAGGATCATTTCACTATTTCTTTGCATTCGTTTTTTTCTTGTGATTCAAAATTAAGTTATACAAGATGACTTATATTACAAAGCTTTCGAAGTATTTCCAAGAAACCTTCAACATTTGGAAGAAAAGATCATTAATCATGTTGAAGAATGTCCATCCTGAGATGGCAAAAGTTCTATACAACGGACCAATAAAGATCACAAAGGTGAACACTCAGCCCGGAGGAGCTAGCGGTCAAGGGATAGTAGACCTGCCCTATGCTGAGTGGACCAATGAAGATAAAGTTTGTTATCAGTTCGACACAGTTGTCATGGAGATGATTCTCCAATCTCTACCAGAGCTACTGGTTATAGAAGGTCTTGAATATGATAATGCTAAACAAGTATGAGATTTTCTTGGTACCTTGTGTCAAGAAATGGACCAGATGAAGTGTAATAAACACCAAGTATGATTGGTTAAGTACGAATCTTTCCCAAGAGATGAATCAGAAGAGAGAGTTGATCTAGCAGCTGATGTTGTAAAGAAAAGCAGAAAGATTCGAGGTTGCAAGTAGAGAAAGAGAAAGAGAACAAGAAAGGCTGCGCCAAGAGGACTCTGATGATGAGGATCCCAACACCATGGTGACGAGGTATAGACCGCAGCTCTGGAATGAGGGATTTGTTATTGGTATCAATGCTTATAACTTCAAACTCAAAACCAGTCTTATTCAGATGGTTCAACAGAACTAATTTGGTGGCCAAGCTGTGGAGGATACATTCACACACCACCGGATGTTTGTGGAGGTGTGCGAGACTGTAAAGCAAAATAGAGTCAGCCAGGATGTGATCAATCACTGCCTTTTCCCTTCTCACTTCGGGATCAGGTCCGGACTTGATTCACAACCCTGGATTGCAGCAGCATTTGCACTTTGAACGATCTCCAAGCAGAGTTCCTTTACACCTTCTTCCCAACTTCTGTGATCATTCAAAAGAATATGGAGATTATGAAATTCCACCAAAAGATGGAGGAGTCCTTGTCTAAGGCGTGGAGCCGATTCAATTAATTGTTGTGGAGCAAGCCCATATCTTCTACCAAGGGATGAATGAAAGAACTCATGAATTGATGGATAATGCAACTAGAAGGTTGTTTGATGAGCAAGTCCGCCGACAAATCCATCAAGTTGTTCAAGAAAATTGCCTTGCATACTGAGAAGTGGGCTAACCCAAGGAGACCTCAAGTGAAGGCGGTGGAGAAAAAAGAAGATAAGACCCTCAAGAAGGAGATTGAAAAGCTCAAGGGGGAGATAGAGAAAATGACATCTTGTGTTGCTTGTGTTTTTGTTGCATATGTTGATCCCATCGCCGACGTGAATTACACGAACCGAGGAGGTTACCAAAATCAGTACTGGTAAGGGGGATACCGATATTACCCATAAAGAGCTCATCCTAATTTCTCTTATGCTCAGCCACAAGGTGCAGAACATCCACCACCCAAATTCGTTGTTCAAAATAGGGAGATCGTGAAGAAGAAGAAGGATAGCCTCGTTTAGGTGTTGTTAAAGTTCATCAAAGCTACTGTTGGGAAATTATTCCTAAATCTCCCTTAGGATCATATTGTAAAAGGTTTTGTTGGATCAAACCTTAGTAGATTGGTCGATCAATTGCTGATTTCTAGTATAGTCTAGCAACTCTTGTAATGTCCTATATAGGCTAAGTATCAAGTTGTAATATATTAGACTGCTAGAATCATTCCTACCAGATTGTGGCTGCTAGAGATATTAGCCGACGAGGATAACTGCTAGAGATAATAGCGGTCAAGTGCTAAGGAGGGGATTGCTAAGGAGATAGCAATCCTATGTTAAAGGAAGAGACTGCTAGAATCATGTACTTAGCAGTCGGAAGAACAAGTAGCAGAATGCTAGAAGAAGATTAGCATTTCCTAAAATCAAAGTATAGTGGTATGCTAAAGGAGTTAGCATTCGCTAGCATGTAGCAGATTACTAAAGGCGTTACTGTTGGTCCCGGATATCAGGGTATAACTTGGCAGCGGAAAATGTGTAAGTTCGTTTCTTACGCTCTGCTGGTTACTCAGCTGACTGGGACCTTGTCAGCTGGTAAGTCAACTGGGACTGAGTACACAGCTGACTGGCAACTGGCTGGTCAGCTGGTAGCTCAATACTTAGAATATTTTAAGTCGTCTTTGCACAATTATATCAGTTTTCAGATATACTCCAGTAATCAGTTACTGGGTTTTAAATCAGTATGAAAATGCAGAAAGCTGATAAAAGACAAAGGATTTTTATAGTGGTTCGATCAACTGATCTACGTCCACTCTCCAGTCGATGCACTGGAAATTTACTAAGAGCAATCAGGTACAAAGTATCCTACGATCTATCTCCAGCTGGTAGATGCCCCGTCTACCAGTCCACTGGATCAACCGCTCCCGGTCCTTGTCCTTCTTCAGCTCTCGTCAGATGGATGGAGTGCGAGCACGTCACTTCAACCTCCTCCTCTGACTAGTTGGGTGTTGAGTTCTCCCAAGAACGTGACTCCTTTAACGGCAAACTGCCCGTAATAGCTCAAGAGCTGGCTGGCTCTAGAACTGCTGTGAACTTCCTCAGAAAGAGAAAGAACACCAAAGAGATCAATAACTCACAAGCTGGAAGCTTGGAGTCTCGTGTTCGAATAATCGACACACGGAAGAGCTTTTAAGAAAAGCCTCGAAAGTATTCTGCTTGCTGGCAATAAGGCTTCAGACTTTCGGTAGACGAGCGAGAGAGTTAAGAGTATTGAATGTTGATGGATCCCAGGTATTTATAGACGAGGGATCCCATTCAAATTTACTAGCCGTTTGGACACATCCGGAAAAGTCTCTGTCCTCGCATGTCCTTCTGACGGCGGCAGGTAGGAATTTCCGGAAAGCGCCATACCTTTGATCGCTTTATCTGACACAGATCTCTTTGTGTCAGAACGACTCTATTCGTCAGTACGAGGAAACGGAACTGGTGTCTTGAACTGATAGACTTTAAGGCATCCTCCTTAGAGTCATACACTGTCAGTTAATTCCTCAGACGAATCTTCTTTTTGTCTCTAAGTCTTCGGGAGAGCGAATCTTCAATTCTGCTGATAACCTCCAACTGGTAGATCATACTGGTGATCTTGTGCTGGTAATCTCTGCTGGTGACTTTCCTTAGCACAATCAAGGTCTACCAATTTGTCTGATGTTATCTCTTGGAATCTCCCGTGACTGGTGGCTTCACCGCTGGTGAATAGTGTCAGCCAGAACACATATTCTGCTGGTAAGATTTCTCAGCCTCCTGCTGGTGAAATCTATCCAACTGGTAAGACTTTGTCAGCCGCTTGCTGGTGAGACTTCTCTCAACTGGTAAGCACATCTCATGCTGGTGAACAGTAGCCAGCATGAGTCTTGATCAGCTACGACTTACAACTCAAAAGACCTGAACAGGACTTTACATTTGAGACTAGAGCTATTCTAGAGACAAAACTGACGCTGGTAGGACTTAGGATTTGATGCACCAAAACTATGATCTAACAAATAGCCTTGTGATTCGTGCGCTGCCCCTTAATCAAAATCACAACATTTCTATGAGTGCTAGGGAAGGGAAACTTAGCCAAATTTCCCAACAGTTACCAATCCAGAGTCAAAGGAATCAAGTGCTAAACGTGAGCAACTGCTGAGCAGTCAGCAGTCCGATACATTGTCTAGGAGATTGCAAGAAAGGCATAGCAGATCGTTCCGAGAAGGCTTAGCAAGGCGAGAAAACTAACAATGACTGCTACACTGCCGTACTGACAGACATACACACAAAGGACAAAAATTTCCAAAAGTAGGTCGGAAAGTTTTGTACGACGCCGGAAAGGATGGATAAAATCGAACCACTCTTGGACGAAGAAGCCAGTGTGTCTAGCGGGTATAGAGATTCAAAGTTTGAATCTCCAAGTATAAAAGACAAGTCCAGAAGTGAGAGACAACTACTGCTTCCATTACTCACGAGCTAAGGAACCTCAACCACATCTGAAAATGCATTAACAACGAGATTCCTTTGACAAACAAAGAGTTAGAAAGTAGTCAGTTGAGAGCATGAGATAAAAGTGTATTCAAAGCTCTCAACAACCAGGAATGTCTTCCATTGAATATCAAACACTGCCTTTAAGAGATTCCTTGACTTCGATCGAGAATCCAATCATTGGGATACCTTCCATCCTAGGAAGCGTCCAACAGTCACATCTCTGAAGAGGGATTGAATCCGACGGGCATACTGCCAAAAATAGACAAGTTCAGGAGAGAACTTTAAAAGCTCCCCCTAGCAGCGAAGGACAAGTTTTACGAAGGTTTGGCCTTGACTTGGCCGCTGCTGCAGCTGACTGAGAAGAACGAAGTAACAGAGGATAGCTTTGATGTGGCCAGCTTGAAAGCTCACCGCCTAGAGCAAGTGTTCGGCGAATCCTTGTATTTTGTATACTTTCTTAGTGATATTCTTAGCATTTCAGCTAAGGAGTGGACGTAGATCTATTTGATCGAACCACTATAAATATTGTGTCTGTTTACTATTTTATTGATTACTATTTCTCGTGTTTGATTTTGAAACCTAGCAACCAAGTTGCTAGACTATAACTTGAAGAAACCATAAGTACAAACTGAGCTAAACAATCCTGATAAACAACTTAAGTGTGCAAGTGAACGTTAATATTCCGCTGCATTTCGTGTGTGAGTTAGTTTATTATTCACAACCACCACTCTGATCTCGGGACCTACAGCTTCTGACTACCGGGATGGAAAGATCGAGCAAAATGTTTTAGGGGTGACTACTAAGGTTGACAGACTTGGAAAGCATGTGCAGATGATCTAGACTCAAGTGGTAAAATAGCTACCTCACTTGATACGCAACACAATCAAGGGAAGCTGCCCAGCACCACTGAGGTGAACCCCAAGAACCAAAAGGAATGCAAAGCTATCGAATTGAGGTCTAGAATGAGCTACAATGGCCCGGTGATGCCCCAAAATGAGTTTGGGGGAGAAAAAGTGGAAAATCCTGCAGGAATGACCTCTGTATCGACCAACAACCCAGATGTCCATCGACACAGAAGGACATGAGGTTGCAGATGTGTTGAGCAATCAGGATGACGCGACAAAGAAGATTTCAACAGCCGTGTTGATTGATACCTTGCCTATCGACTGACATGGAGGGTCGCTCGACACACCTACAACTTGACCGACATAGAGGCTTCCCCAACTTTAAAAATCAACTTCCAAAGCTGCTCCAGGACCTCTAATGCCATCTCCTCGATGGTTTGCTAAACAAAAGGAGGATTCCATGTTCTCAGGGTTCGTGGAAAATCTGAGGAAGATAAGTATCAACTTACCATTAATTGAAGCTTCGGGAGAAATCTCGGGCTATATGAAGTACATCCAAAAGCTGATGAGTGAAAAAAACAATATTTAGAGAACTCAACTGTAATGCCTCATGAGCAGTGCAGGTACTCCTTCATAATAAAAATTCCAATCAAAAGGATTGTTCAAGGGTGTTTCTCGATTCTAGTCAAGATTGGGGGTGATCAAGTTCTAAAATGTTTTGTGTTACACTAGTGCAAATATCAATCTCATGTCATACTCCATCTTCAAATGCCTCAACATCGGAGCGATGA
Organism: Plectranthus barbatus; assembly: GCA_026898455.1. Lineage (NCBI taxonomy): Eukaryota > Viridiplantae > Streptophyta > Magnoliopsida > Lamiales > Lamiaceae > Plectranthus > Plectranthus barbatus. Next base: position 144,496 of record JAPKLW010001649.1, on the reverse strand, counting down.
GGCCAACTACAATAACACTGCAGATGGCAGACCGATCTGTGTCATGCACCAAAGGTATACTTGAGGATGTTCTCATCCGCGTGGGTTCTAATCTTTCTTGCAGATTTTGTAGTGCTTGACATGAAGAAGGGCTGCAATATGCCCCTAATTTTGGAACGAGAGTTTTCGGACACTAGTGTTGCAATGATTGATTGTCGAGGAGGAGAAATCACACTTTGAGAAAATGATGAATAGATCACATTTGTACTCGACAAAATCCGGCAACAATCCGAGTGCAACTAGATCACCTCCATCGAAGAATCTGAAGATGAAGTGGTGGAAATTAAGGAAAACAAAGAAGACGAGTTGACATTTAATGGGAGCGAGGGAATGAGATGGAAAAATTGCCAATTACACCATCTCACCCTAAGCTCACTGCTGTCATTCATGATAGATTTGTCTACATGGTTGATGCACGAGGGAAGCGATTCTGCACCCAACATCCATGGACTTGAGAATTGAGGTACCGTTAAGCTACGACATTAACCAAGAACTTGTTGGGAGGTCACCCAACCTTTACTTGCTTCATTTAATTTTCCCTTGTTTTTTTTTTTGAATTTCTGTTTATTTGTGTTTTTATTCCAAAAAAAATATTGTTCGAGGAAGACCTCTGTATCGATTGACATGCCTTCGATCGATCGACACAGAGGTCTCAATAGCGAAACACTTTGACCAAAGGAGTGGTCGACATGAAGGCTCTGTGTCGATAGAAACAGAGTGCTAGTTGCTGAAAAGTCAAAGTCGAGCGACTGTGAATCCTCTGGTGGATAAAAAGTTAATGTCTGAGATCAACTGTTAGGTACAATTCATATTCTTGTCGGATTTTCAAACTTTTCTACTCTTTGAGTCAAAATATGTTTGGGGGAATGTGGACAATAATTTGAACTTTCTATCCCTTTATTTATTCTGCATTATGTTATTTAAATTAATGCCTAGAAAAAAAATATGGTTATAGTGTGAGGAAAACTGTTTAGTTTTTAACCTATTTGAACTGAGTTTGAGTTTGAAACTGATTGATGTTAAGTTTTAATTGATTTTGATTGTGGTTGATTGCCTATGAATGTAGAATACTGCATGACAAGATTGAATTGAAACTTACGCTTGCTTGATGTCTAAGTGGATTGGAATTGAATGTGGAAGAAAAATTGAACCCAAGTGAGAATTTGAGCCTGAATTTTGTTCATGTGAGATTCGCATGTAAGTGTTTATTTCTCTAGAAGTTGATTACTTTTTGTTTCGAGAGACTACATAGTGTGCACAAGGCTAGAAAATGATTTTAGGCTATCTTTGTTAGCCCAATTAAACACTGTCCTTGCACATATTAAACTGTACCTAGTTAGCCCCATTGTGCCTAACTCCCTTTTTTTTATCTTGTCTATGAGATTTTCATGGAGTTATAATGGTTTTTGTCTTGTCTATGAGATTTAAGGAGGATAAAGATGGTTAGATTTGTGATTTGGAAAAGTTATATGTAAAATAGTTGTGAATAAATATTTGTGGTTGTTTAGCTCGAAAGAAAATTAGAATTCTCAAGCTCCCTACACAAAAGAAAACATTCATTAGAGCATAAGAGATTCAAAAAGAGAAAATGAAAAAAGAGAAAGAGAGAGAGAGAGAGAGAGAAGAAAGAACTTGATTGATAAATCTAAGGAGTTGGGGTGGATGAAGAATTATAGTGGTTTTGATTTATTGAGTTGGCCACTTGATGGATTTTAGTAATTGATACTAACTTCCAAGAATGGAAATGCAACTTGGATTATATCCTTTGAATGGAGTTTTACATGCAACCATAATTGCACAATCTGATTTGCCAAAGATCGATTTTTGGATGTCTAAAATAATTTCTATGTCATATGATTAATCTTAGCAAATTCTTATTAAATGCAAAAGAAGTTTGAAGAATACCGGGATGTATTTAACTCTGAACTGTTGTGCAATAAAATTCAATCATGAGATAATCGTAATTTAATCTTTGATTATAAAAAAATAAAATTAAAAACTTGAGGAAAAAAATAAAAATATGATCTTCCTGATCTGATCTTCTGATTTTTATCCCTTGCTCCGATCAAGATATTTGCTGAAGATTCCCTCTGAGTTATGAGCCTATCGAATAGAAGAAGCTCCCAACTCATTAGTTTGCTGATTGTCAACTTATTATCTTATGGTGTACTGTTCTCTGAGAATTAGGGGTTATTTATAGGAAATCTTGATCCATAATGGGCTTGAGCTTTATATGGACTAGTCCAGGGACCAATAAGCAAATAACAAAGAAGGCCAATCAATCAATTAATCCTCATATGAGGAATGGGTTGTATAGGCTCGGTATATCCACTTATTTAAGGTTATCATTATGTAATTTAGGCTCTGACAAGCCTACGAATTAATTAACATCTTTTAGTCGTGAGTTATACCACTCAATTCTTTTTCGCTAATGCTTGACCTTACTCAACCTGCAGGACTTCTGCATAGTGAATCTTTTTTAGCTTCTTAGGTAATATCACCATCATATGTTGCATATGGTTACCTAACTACAGAACTAGAAGGCATACACAAACTGCTACCACACAAGATGAAAATATACAAGTTCATGTAAGACTCTCCATCATAACATCTCTAAGTGATACACAGACATGCATATACCTTTTTGTTGGGAATTATTCTGGTAATTGTTGAGATTTATTCCTAGATTTATGTTGTAAATCTCCTTTTTAGATCAAATTGTAAAGGTTTTGTTAAATCAAAGCCTTAGTTAGTTTGGTCAATAATTGCTGAAGTCTAGATAGTTTAGCAACTCATGTGTAAAGTCCTATTTAGGAAATATTTTGAGTTGTAATAGATTAGTAGTACTTGCGGAAGATTGTTGAAGGATTCAGCAATTAAAACGAAGACTTCGGAAATTCTGGATGCCAGGAGCATTCTCAGTAATCAAGAAGATTGCTAGAGAAGTCAGCAGACAAAAATGACTGCTAAGGAGGTAGCAGTTAAGTGCTGAGAAGAAATGACTGCTAGGCGAACTTACTCAGCAGTCGGAAGAAAAGAGTAGCAGAATGCTGAAGGAGTTAGCATTCGCTAATAATCAGAATATTGCTAGAAGTAATTGCAATAAGGAATCAAGACCCAAGTGCTGAATATGCAACTGCTGAAGAGTCAGCAGTTGGATACAAAGTAGACTGCTAGAAGAGTTCAACAGTAAAAATGTCGAAGAACTAAGCAAGGAAATATCCAGCAACGATTGCTAAGACTATCGTTGTGACATAAGGTACCACCAAGGACGAATAGCCTTCCCGAAGTAGGTAAAAAGGCACTATACCATGCCGGAAAAGACGAAAAAGCAAATAGCTCTTTTGGACAAAGGAGACGTTGTGTCTAACGGGTCTGGATATTCAAAATTTGAATCTCCAGAGATAAAAGAGAAGTCCAAACCAGAGAGAACTACTACTACTGCTCATACAACTCGTGAAAGACAAGTATTGTGAGAAAGCGAACAAAAAGCAAAAAGAGTAGTCGGTTGAGATCACATTAAAGAGACAAAAAGAATCTTAAAGCTTTCAACAGCAAGTGTCAAAAATTGAATATCTGACAATGCATTCAAGAGGATTCCTTGACTTTATTCAAGGAACAATCATTGGGATAACTTCCATCCTAAGAAGCATCAAGCAGTCACATCTCTGAAAAAAGAGATTGACTACGACGGGTTGTTGCCAAAACCCCCAGGATAGTTCAAGAAGGAACTATAAAGCTTCCATTGCAGCAAGGTTAAGTTTTACAAAGGTGCGCCCTTGACTTAGCCGCAGCTGCCGAAAGATCCAAGTAATGGAGGATAGCTTTGTAGTGGTTGGCTCAAAAGCTCATCACTTGCTACAAGTGACCGGCGATTCCTTGTACTTGATTATATCTTTTTAGTGAAATTCTCAATGTTCGACTGAGGAGTGGACGTAGATCTTTAAGATCGAACCACTATAAATCTTGTGTCTTTTGTTACCGTTTTATTGTTTCTGCTTGTTCATTTAAAACCTAGCAACCTCAAGTTGCTAGAGTATATCTGAAACAATATTAAATCCTACTTTCAGCTAAACATTTGGATAAGAAACTAAGTGCAAGATACTTAAACATTCCGCTGCATTTGTTAAGTTAGTCTTCCGCCGCTTTAACAACGACTCTGATCAGGGAACAACACTTTTGAACTTTCATTAGGCTTTAGATATAATCAAGCCATCGAGATAATGATTCTCTTAATGTCAGATAAAAGAATCAATATTAGTTAGGTCTTATTAATACATACTGGCACATCAATTGACAAAGATATGCTACTAACAACTGACTGTACTACAACCTAAATCGATAGTCTATTCTAGCCCTAGCTCAGCTAAGATAATCATTTTAATCTCGCTAGGTCAAGCGATCCATATGATCTTCTGTGATCTACAACACACCGTACGATATCCCGACCGATGAGATAAGAGAATAGACTCGTTTGTGACACAAGTTTGTTAATTCAAACATGAGATGATAATACAGCAATAATGATTACTGGTATATTAACGATAATCTGTGTTCATAATCTACCAATTATAATGCTTTCAGTATATAAATCAATCAATCTCACACTTATACTCAAAGCATTACACAACTGCTTTCTAGAGTACACATCATGTCTACACTAATCCAGCCATTACATAGATCATCCGGTGGTTGTCTTCACCTTTAGTCCAAGGTTACGAACATGCACCTCATAGATCTTCTCTGGTAAAGCATTTGTGAATGGATTTGCTAGATTTTCCTTTGTGTCTATCTTCTCAATTGGCACATCACCCCATTCTACGATTTCTCATATGATATGATACTTCCCCTCTATGCTTTTAGTTGCCTTGTGAGTTCGTGATTCTTCCAAATTTGCCGTTGTTCCAGAGTTATCACAATATACCTTGATAGTCTTAGGAAAATGAGGGATAATGTCCAACTCCAAAAGGAAATTCTGGAACAATACTATTTCTTTCTAAGCTTTTGAAGTTGCAACGTACTCAGTTTCCATGGTGGAGTATGCAACGCATTTTTTTTCTGCACTCCTCCATGATATGGCTCCACCTCCTGGACTAAACTAATACCAGAGGAAGATTTCTTTTTGCCCTGATCTGCCTGGAAATCCAAATTTGTATAACACAGGGAACAAATTGTCAGACTGAAAAAAAAGACGATAGTCTCTTGTCCTTTTTAGATACATGAAAATGTACTTTACCGCAGTCCAGTGCGCCTATCTAGGATTAGACTGATATCTCGCTATCATGCCAATGGCCAAGAAGATATCTGGTCTCATGCATAGCATAACATACATTAAACTTCTGACTACAGAAGCATACGAAACCTTATTCATTTCATCTTTCTATTACAGTCTTATGACACTGATTAATAGAAAGATGAACGTCATTTCTGAAAGGTAACAAGCATGTCTTAGCAGTTTGCATGCTGAAACGAGCAATCATAGTATCCACATATGAAGCTCGAGATAATGCCAACATCATCTGCATGTGATCACGCAAACTTTGACACCTAGGATGTATCCGACTTTTTCAAGATTCTTCATCTTGAAGTGTTCAGATAGCAACCCTTTCGATGGAATTATGTACTAAAAGCATTATGATTGGTACATTATGGACAAGGTTTATTTGTTAATATACTGGGACCTGTGAATGTTGTATGATCATCTCCTGTCTGAATTAACAAACATGTTTTGCAAACGATCTTCTTCTCTTATCTCATCGATATGGAGATCATACGTTGTGTAGTAGATCTTGGAAGATTGTTTGGATTTTCTGACCTAGTAAGATATAAATGGTTATCACAACTGAGATAGTCCCAGGATAGACTGTCGGTAAAGGCTGCAGCATATGCGGTAATAAGCAACTTATCTTGGTTGCTTGGTATGCTGGTGCGGGGGTACGCATTGATAGAACTTAAGTTAAGATCGATTCCTTTATCGGACATTAAAAGAATCTTAATCTTGGTGGCTTGATGAGAACCTAAGCCTAAATAAAGGTACATAAGCATATATATAGATTGTGTCTCACTTTTGGATATAGTGAAAGTCTCTAGTCGAGCTTGTATATCAATATCTTGGGTGATAGATTTTTATGTATGACTGTTTGGTACTAGAAATAGGTAACCACATCCACTCTAGGATGGTGACATTCCCAGAGTAGATCAAAAGGTTCGTTAGCTAAAGTCTTGCACGGTTATTAAGTTCAAGCATAAGTTAGGTTGAGTGGATTGACTCAGGAATATAAGATGTTAATTAATTAAATGGCTTGTTAGAGCCTAAATTAATTAATGAATGTTTGTAACCATAAATGTGGGGATATACCGAGCCTATGCAACCCGTTCCTCATAATGTGGTAGCAAATGGGTTGGACAGTATTGATTCTATTGTGGCATGAATCAATATTAATAATTAATTATATTCTGGGTTGAATATGGGAATTTATCAATTGATAGGCCATATTTGTTATTTGCATACTTGTCCCTGGTCTGGCTTATGAAAGCTCAAGCCCATCTGGAGATCAGATTATCAAATAGGCCTCAGGTTCTCGGATCATAAGACACCAAAACATCATAAGTTGCAAAGCAACAGACCAACATTTGGGAGCTGTGATAGACGACTAGATTTGAGAACGAGGAGGAAATTTTGCTTATCGATAGGCACAGAATCTGAAGGGAATGTTCACCAGATTTTCGGATCGGAGTTGGGATACAGATCAGAGTATCAAATCTAGATGCTCATTTTCTACTTCTCTCTCCTAAAATTTGAAATTAATTATTATTATTTTCATAGATTTAATTCCTTCATCTTATAGGATTAAATCTTGTTGCGCAGGAAAAAGGACCAAGGATCAAATCTCTGAGCATCGGGTTTATCAATTTCTACAATTCAGGTATTCTGCATAATACCCTTCTTATGCATATTAAATAGGAGCATTCTAGGATCAATCATAAACATAGTAATTATTTTTGATATCCAATTATCGATCTACGCTTATATGCATCAAGTGATTCCATTCACAACAGCAAAATCCATTTAATTGGTATCAGAGCCAGGTTGATTTATTTGGCCCTATCGAAAAAAATAATATTGCATATGATTATGATTGATTATTATTGAATTGCTATGGATGAATGATTTTTGGATTTTATGTTTTTTTGTTCCTCGTGGTGCTCGGGTTAATCCGCCTTTTATATGGATTCATTTTTCACACACAAGATAAATTCGTAGTTAGATTTAAAATCCAAAATTGTTGTAGGATGTTTTTCCCTTGTAATTTTCAATTTTAAATTAAATATGTAAAACAAAAATGAAGAATACAAAGAATGAAGGATTGCACGATGCAGCGTGCGGCACATGACAGCGCCGACACAAGGGCCGTGCACGACACTCATGAAACCACGAAGGCACGGCGGTGGCAGATGAAGAAACTGGCAAGAGGCACAGGCAACCAGCTCAGTGGTTCGCGGGGTTCCGCACGACCATGCACAACAAGCAGCAGTATACTACGACTGGGGTAAACGAATAGCCAGGTTCCCAAACTTATAATATGTCTCACCTCATCGAACCGGAACCAAAAATTTGCCTGCCACAAGAGAAGCAGTATCCAAAAACACAGTAGGAGCAGATGGACCTGACAATTGAATCTCCAAAGCAGCCAAAACTAGAGTAATCATACCGCCACCACTAGTATGGGCCTTAGAATTCCACAACCTACTCCACCCATCCATAAGCATAGCCCCCATAGAAATTTTTTTCCCATTTACCAAAGCATGAAGCATATAAAGTTCCGACAAGTTCACATTACTAGACTCGTACCGACTGCACACCGATCCTCCCACCAATTTATGAATGTATCTAAGAACAGGATTCCTAATAGAGGATGCTCTACAAATGTTAAACCCATAATTGACTCCTAGAAAGCAGCAAGATTCAATCTCTCAGGCAAAAATTAGAAGTTCTCATCACATTCAAAAATTTGGTCTAGTTCATGCCTTCGAAGAAAGTGTTCCTTACCTTTAATCTTGAATTTCATCGACAAAGGAACACTATTCGCCCCCTTCAAGATAGCGACAGAGGACAAAAACTCTTTTGTGAATTCCATGTAAGCCGACCACCGTGCAGTGAGTAACTTTGACCATCCTTTTCCTTTGAGAAGGCTCCACACATCATTCTTCTGCCCTAATGCTCTCAATGTCTCCTTACACGGATACTTGGTGCCCACGATTTGCCTCTCCATCGAACTATTGTACCTTGCAAATTCTTCATCTTCAAAGCCTTTTGGCCGCCCCATTGATGTAGAAGAACTTCCCTTCGCTTTCTTGCTAGCCATGAGAGAAATTAAGGAGTGAGAACTTTTCAATTCAGAGAAAATAATCACAAAAGAGATTTTGGAAAGAGAAATTTTGACAGAAATGGAGATGGGGCAAAATGAGCCTTAGAATTGCTTTTAAATCTGCGTGTGGATCGACCGATCCAAGAGGTGATCGATCGATCCGCGGCTCTGTCCACCAGCCCATTGGTCTTGCCCGATCCAGATCGACCGAGCACTGTAGCAGCTCGGTTAATCCTCTCCTCTGCCCGCGAAAATTTTGAATTTCCTGTCTTTTTTAGCCAATCCTTCAGCAGCAAAGGTTAGGATCGGCCGATCCTTCACAAAAAGGCGATTCGACATAGTTTCGGCCAAAATTTCCTCCATTTTACCACTTTTCCAGCACCATTTTGAGTCTTCATCTCCCCAATCATTAATCCTTCTTCACAAAATCACATAAGTTTGTAGAAACATCCTACAATCAAGCATCCTTCAACTATAAACAACAAACCATCAGATTAAAAAAAATAAACGAACTAAACATTTATTCATTAAAACGAAAATTACTAAATTTAGTAAACATTAGGTTGTCTCCCAACAAGCGCTTCTTTATAATCAATAACTTGACTTCTTACCTCAAATTTGTCAATAATGATCAAATGGAGCTGATCCAGAGCTCATACCTTACTCAAGTACCCAATGTTCATCCGGGAAAACAAGCTTCGTCGTTGCATTCCGAGGTGGCTCTTCATCCACATAAGCTTTCTTGGTTCTTCCACGTTCATGCTCCAAATAATCCCCCTGCTCATCGTATTCTTCATTGTCTTCATCCATGTGAGCTAAACTCGGGTCATCTTCCTCCTTAAGCCTGTTTTTCACACCTCCATTGTCAACTCTCCTTTGTTCCTCAACTCTTAAGTCTTCAAGACTTCTTGTTGGTAAAGAGAATACAACTTCCTTCCACAACACTGGAAAGTCAATTCACCATTCTTCATATCAAAGAGAGCATCGGCTATATGTAAGAAAGGCCTACCAAAAATAAGGTGAATACCTCCCTTATTCTCCATATCCATAATTAAGAAGTCACCCGGGAATGTGAAACTCAAAATCTCCACGTGCACGTCTTCAACAATCCCCCGTGGGCAAAACAAGGTATGATTAGCCATTTGAAGCACATGGTTCGTGGGTTTCAATTCTCCTACATCCAATTCTTTATACAAGCTCGAAGACATCACATTGACACTAGCCCCGGAATCAGACAAGGCTTTCTCGACATTAATGTCCCCTATCTTGCAACTTACAATAAAGGTTCCCGGATCATCCTTCTTGTTAGCTACTCTCTTTCCTTTGTTGTCATTTCTTCCATCTCCAAATCCTTCCTCATCACTCAACTTATCCTCAATGAGTTCATCGAGAAACGGCACACGTTGTATCTCATCCGTAGTCGGCATCTCTACGTCTCCATTCTTAACATAGTAAAAGAAGAGAACTTCTTTGTCTTGCTTGTCTTTCTCATCCTTAACCTTTTCTTCTTCAACTACCTTCACTTCTTATTTTACCACTACTCTTTAATCAACTTCAAACTCCACGTTCTCCACTTTTGGAGTTATAACCAATGTCATCTCATCTTTAGTTTGCTCACCTTCAACCACGCTACAATTCTTCTTTTGTATCACCCTCGTGTCACTAGGGAACTTCCCAGCTTGATGCTTCCCACAAAGTTGCTTAGCAATGGATGAAATTTGCAATTGAATCTTCGCGAACATCCCATCATACTTCTCAAAACGTTTCTCAAATTCCTCACTCGGATTTTTCCTCACTTCTTGATTGCCATATCTACAACTTCCACCTACATAACCACCTTGACTACTACTTCCCCCACCCTCCAATTGCATCAGAGGATTGAGAGCATTGTTGGGGTTCGCGTAGGAGAAGTTCGGGTGAAAGCGGTTGGAGGGATGATAATACATATTCCCCGGAGGGTTGTATTGAGGTCTCATGTTATTATACCCCATTTTTTATTCACAAAATTCACGCTCTTCGAGTATACTTCATCATACTTCATCATCATTAAATCATCCCGTCTACTACCCGAGGTAGACAACGCATCAAGTTTCTTTTGCATCACAACAATCTCTTCTTTAAGCTCCTCACTTTCCTTAGCCTCACTTACCATCTTGACCGATCAGTAATCATTCCTTTCCCTTGGCCATTGATAAATATATTCCGCCATTTTTTTTGTTGTCCTCCAAGCTTCGTCTTCTTCTTGATCTAGGAAGGCACCTCCCAATGAGGCATCCACCATTATCTTCGTGTCATGTTCAATCCCCCATAGAACTGACAAATTTGGTTACTCCGTGAGAGCCCATGCCTTGGACATTTCCAGAGCAAATCCCAGAACTGGTCCCAAGCCTCATATAGTTGTTCATCATACCGTTGTCCAAACGAGGTAATGTCAGCTCGTCTCTTCAAAGTGAGACTCAATGGAAAGAACTTAAACAAAAACTTCTCACAAAGTACCTCCAATGTAGCTATATTCGACTTATCTAGACCCTTAAACCAATATCGAGCACCATCACGCAGGGAGAAAGAAAACAACCTCAACCGGATTTGGTCTTGTGGCACTTCTTAATCGTATCCGTTATCTCCAAAAACCTTGAGATGTGAACATTCGGATCTTCCGCCGCATGTCCCCCAAATTGATTATTTTGGATCATCTGGACCAATTGCGGTTTAATCTCGAATTGAGTGGCGTTCACCCTCAAGTGGAACCCACCAGTTGCTTGCTCCCCTTGTGATCTAAATAAATTTTTAAGCGGCCTTCTTAGTTCATTCCTTTCATTGATTATAGCCCTCATGAGTTCTAATTGCCTTTCCAACTCATCAATCCTTCCCGTCTCTTGCCGGTTCTCCATGTCAATCTTTATGCCAACTTTTTCACCTTTAAATATTTCTCAGAATTTTTGTTCTTCTCTCAATCAAGCCTTTGACCTTGTTATCATAAACTACCTAAAAAATCCAACAACAATTATCAAATAAAAGACAAAATCAAACAACAAAACAACAAACAACTAATCAAAAAAAAAGTTAGCAATCACCTAGACAATATAACAAACACCTAGCCTACAATTTCCACACTTTCAACAATATCCAATGACCTACTAATTAAGATCCACGACAATGGCGCCAAAAACTTGATTGCACTAAAATTGATCACTCAAATTAATGTTTCTCAAGTAATAAAATATCAATCCAAGGATCTTCTTGCTTCGCCCAAAGGAATACCGTTTAGTTGTAAGGATTCTTATAGCTAGGCAACTTCTAGTCATTGAGTTATTGTTCTATTTTCATAAGCTTAAATTTAAACTAACTAAATCAACACTAAAACAACAATCACACTCATCATTCACTAATTGTAATTTCAAAGAAATTCTTCAATTTCGTAATCAAAATGGTAGAACAAGTCTCACAAATGCTCAAGGGAGAAAGAACGGATGTTGATAAGAATGTAGGTGTGATCCAATTGAGTTGAACTATGGTGCAAACCTTATTTATTTCCTAGATGGATGGACTATTACACTACACTAGCCAACCCCTTATCACGACGAGTTGACCATAGATGAGACTAGAAACCTCAAACAACTAGGTTATCGGCTCTTAATTCACTCCTAATAGCTCGTAAATAATTATCCTATGCCCTTCCTCGGCACAGGGATTGGATTGAGTAACACAAAAACTCACAATAATCACGACACTTCTATCCGCGTGTTGGCTGCAATATTCGTATCAATTAACACCTAGATTGGCTATTACCTACACCTAGGTGCATAAGAACAAGCTCTAGTGTGATTCAATCTCAACTAGGAAAGTAAACATGCATAATTCACCCTAATTTTCTCACACCTTTATTCAAATCAACATCCAAGGAAGTTTAGAATCCCATACCTATCTTATTCATCATTACAATATCCAATTGAAAGCAAGACATTACAAGAGATAGGTTTAGATAAATTTCTTCCCGTAATTGAGCACTTTGATCTTGATCTACCCCCTAGGATCTTCAATTCTTCTCCAATGATGATGGATTAGCTTCTTAACACCTTAGGTGAGGTTTGGAGTAGATGGTAGAGGGAATCATAGAGAGAATTTAGGAGATTTTTGTGTAGATTTGACAAAAGTTCTTAAAATAACCATTTTTCCACCTTTTATACTGAACTAGCAGTGCCTTGGGTTGCCCGGGATGACATGAGATTGCCCGATATGTCCAGAAACAGAGAAACCATCACTCAGCCCGACTTGGATTGGCCGAGATGAGAACTGCTCGACCAAAATCTACCTCTAAAATGGCAGATCGGTCGAGCAATGCTTGGATCGCCTAGGATCTGCCTCTGAAGGATCGACCGAGAATTGCCTCTGATATGCCCAGATCGACCGGTCTCTGTAGGATCGGGCAATTTTCCTCCAAAATCAAGCCGAAAATGCTGAATAATGCTCAAAACCTAACCTACACCATCCGAAACACACAAAACACGAAAACACAACAAATAGAAGACAAAAACATATGATATGTGAGTAAAATGAATGCAAACATGCATGCACAAGTATCGAAATAAAGTTCATTTTACGCACATATCATTCCCGAACTTCAAGCCCATGAATGGGACATTCAGATGGTAAACAAAAATGAAGCAGTTAGAACTCCGAATTCAGCAGCCAATGATGATGTCGCATTCTTCGTAAATAGAGATTTCGAAAGACAACAGAAGAAGCAAGTTAGTTCAAGAAAACTACCTATCAATCCTCACCAGCGAAGGATACCTCGTCCTCAGTTCAGAAGAAGGAAACTGTCATGTCAGTTGCTAAACTGGAGGAACATATGAGGAACCTAGCCGTACTTCTCTAGAAGGCTAAAGGAAAAGGAAAGAAAGATCAGTCCAGCGAGAAAAGTTCACAAAGAGAGAGCCACACACATGCTATGAATGCAACTCTCCAAATCACCTAAAGTATGAATGCCCTCTTGTTTCTCAAGAAGAGAGAGATAGACTAAGGAAAGTGTTTGAAAGGAGAGCCTCTAAAGCTGTGGCCCAAGCGATGTTGTCCAGAACATAAGTGTAAGACATCCTAGATCATGATGATGGCTATTACATGTCTGAGGATGAGAATGACGAGGAAGCACTCTTGGCCTTCATGGCGACTATTGATGGAGATGTTACCGATGAAGAAGACAATGCTTCAAACTGGGAAATAGTGGTAATAACTCACCTACCCTCATCTCTTGCATCTTCATGCTTTGAAGAAAACTCTGAAATTTGTCTTTCAAATTAAGAAGATGTTTCTCTTGAAAACATTACTAAAGAGGTAGAAAAATTTCGTGAGATTAAAGATGCATTAGCTAGTGAAAACGCCTCACTGAAATCAGAGATTTCAATTTTGACTGATGAAGTCGCAAAGACGAGGTCAATCAGTGAGGATTTTGAAATACTCAAGGAAGAACTTTCAAAACTCCTTAAATATTTTGAAAATACTTCAAAAGAGTGTGATTCCTTGATGAAAACTGAGCCTGTTAAATATGAATTTACTTTCAAAAAGAGCTCAAGAAAATTAAAAGAAATTTTGAATGCTAAAAAACAATCATCCGATATACACGGAATTTGATTTTTTTAGCACCTGAATGAAAAGGTTTCGAGCGAACATGCATCTACTTCAAAAACTAAGTAAATAGTTTTACGCTCTGTCAAAGCCAAACCTAGTTCAGGCCTAGTGTTGGAAAAAGGAAAAATCAAATCCAAAGAGCTAGTTAAGCAAAAAAGAAAAGACCAAATGTTGGGAAAAAACTGAACCTAACCTGGTACCTCGACAGGGAATCATTACAGTTCGTAAACTGTACAAAAAAAACTGTCGAGAGGAAAACTGACTTTTCTTCAAAACTGGATAAGCGTAATGTTCAAACTGCAAGGAATCCAGTTTTACCAACAAGAATGACTGAGCAACACGTAGATGTTGCAAGAAAGTATGTTCGACAACCGAATAGAAATCCGAGAGGTTATAATTGAACTCAATATTATTATAACAGTTATCCGAATAGGAAGAATTCCTATTCGAGGCCTGAGTCTAAGCAGTTTTATCATCCTAAGACTATGATGGCTAAACACCCAAGAACAGTTTTTCGAGACTCTTTCAGGAACAATAGTTTCAGCAAGAGTTCACAGACCACAACCTCTCCTAGCATGCATCCAAACAACATACAATATTTTAGGAGAAAGGTTAATCAATCACTAAAGAGTGATTCAGTTTCATGAACTTTTAAAGTGAAACAAATCTGGATACCAAAAGGATGGATCCAGAAAACTTACTTTGCTGAACCCGAAAGGATGTGGGGACCTAAATGAAAATTTCTATCTTGCAGGGACAAAGTTCTCAGAAGAAAGCAAGATCGTAGATCTTAGATAGTGGGTACTCGGCAAACCTGACAGGAGAAACTGATCTACTCAAGAATCTTGTGATGTGCAGATGACCATCTATCACTTTTGGGAACAAGGTCAAAGGTCGAGTAGTTGGAAAGGGATGCGTGGAGCACAATGGAGTCATCATTCAGAACATTTCCTTACTCACCAATCTGAAGCACAATCTTCTAAGCATCAGCCAGTTGAGTGGGAGTGGCTACATTGTCAGTTTTGATGAATCAGAGTGCCACATCATATACAAGCTAACCCACAAGACCAAGATCAGAGGAATCAGAAAATGAGGTCTCTATATTGTAGACTGGTCTAGTGGAGAAGAAGGAACCTGCCTCCTGGCGCACAATTCCTCAGATGGTGTAAATTGGTTGTGGCACAAAAGATTAAGTCAATTGTAATTCAACTCGATCAGGCATCTGGCAAAGCATAATCTAGTTGAAAGACTGCCACATAGGAAGTTCCAAAAAGAAGGAGTCTGTAAAGCTTGCCAGCTCGGGAACAACAAGAGCCTCATTCAAGAACAAGCTAGTTACAGCAAGCACAGACCAGATCTTGGAACGCTCCACATGTATTTTTTTGTTCATTTACTCCGTCCACAATTGGAGGAAAAAGTACACATTAGTAGTCGTGGGTGGTGCTGCTCAAGTCCAAGGAAAAAGTCAAGATTCAGTTGCCTGAACTGATTACCCGTGTTTAGAATGACAAAGGGGTGACAGTCAAGAGGATAAGGTCTGATAATGGAAGAGAGTTTTGCAATGGACCCCTAATGGATTTTTTCACTAAAATTGGAATCGGGCATGAGAAGTCTACTCCAAGAAGTCCCCAACAAAATGGCCTTGCTGAGAAGAGGAATAGAACACTCAAAGAAGAAGTGAGGACCATGCTGGCCGAGACCGAACTTGGGAAAAGATTTTGTGTAGAAGCCTTGATGACAGCCTGCTACACGCAAAATCAAAGTGCATTCAACATGCGGCTGCAAAAGAATCCCTACAAAATTTACAATGGTCGTGAGCCTTCTATAGCTCATCTTCGTGCTTTTGGTTCTGCATGTTATATTCACAACATGGGAAGTCTAAATTGAATACCTTCAGCCCTTAGGCTGATGAGGGCGTGTTCCTTGGTTATGGACATCCTTCAAATAAGAGATAAAGGGTATTCAATAAGAGAACCAAACTTGTGGAAATAACATGTCATGTCGTTTTTTATGAAGCTACTCTAGAGCGCAGGACACTTCAGGAACTAGGTTTGGAAAATCATGAGATTGAGATTGTCAATGAGGAACCTAAAATTGATCTCGATCATAATCGAACAGTTCCCCTGACTAGATCTATGAATAATGATCCTCAGACTTTAGTTGCCTCGGCTGAACCGCAAACATTCGAGAGGGCCAATGATGCCAACGTCATTGTTGAGGCCTTATAATTCATAAACATAGAAGATCAAAATGAAGAGAAGCCCCCTGAAGCCAAGGCAATAGTTTTGGAAGCAGAGCAACCTAAAGCCGAGGAAGTCAACCTTGAGGCCGATGAGGAAACAGCTCCAACTGACAAAACCAGTTGTTGTGGAGGAACCAGTTCTACAACTTGGAGGTGACCCATCTCACCAAGGACCCCCAACAGTTTCTGAGACAACAGTTGTTGGGAAATCTGGCTAAGTTTCCTTTCCCTCAGTAGCACTCATAGAAATGATGTGATTTTGTTGTCTAGATCATAGTTTTGGTGCATCAAATCCTAAGTCCAACCAGCGTCAGTTTGTCTCTAGAATAGCTCTAGTCTCAAATGTAAGTCCTGTTTAGGTCCTTTGAGTTGTAAGTCGTAGCTGATCAAGACTCATGCTGACACTGTTCATCAGCATGAGAATCTCTTACCTGGTGAAGGATTTCACCAGCCGACGACTGACAGACCCATGCTGACACTGTTCATCAACATGGAGTCAAGAGCTAATGACTGGCTACTGTTCACCAGTTGGAAGGATTTCACCAGCAGGAGGCTGACAAATCCTACCAGCAGAATATGTGTTCCGGCTGACACTATTCACCAGCGGTGAAGCCACCAGTCATGGGAGATTCCAAGAAAGGGTTAACATCCAGACAAATTGGTAGACCTTGATTGTGCTAAGGAAAGTCACCAGCAGAGACTGCCAGCACAAGATCACCAGTATGTTCTACCAGTCGGAGGTTACCAGCAGAATTGAAGATTCACTCTCCCAGCATCTTAGAGACAAAAGGAAGATTCGTCTGAGGAATATACTGACAAAGTAAGACTTTAAGGAAGGATATCCTTAAAGTCTATCAGTTCAAGACACCAGTTGTGATTCCTCGTACTGACGAATAGAGCCGTTCTGACACAAAGAGGTCTGTGTCAGAAAAAGCGGACACAAGCATGGCGCTTTCCGGAAATTCCTACCTGCCGCCGTTAGAAGGACATGCGAGGACAGAGACTTTTCCGGATGTGTCCAAACGGCTAGAATATTTGAATGGGATCCCTCAGCTATAAATACCTGGGATCCATCAACATTCAATGTTCTTGGCCAACTCTCCACCTACCGAAAGACTGAAATTTATTACGCTCAAGCAAGTAAAAGCTTACAACTTTCGAGGCCTTTCAAAAGGCTATCCGTGTGTTGATTTATTCAAACACGAGACTTCAAGCTTCCAGCTTGTAAGTTACAGACCTCACCTGGTGTTCTTTCTCTTTCTGAGGAAGAACATAGCAGCTCTACCTGGTGTTCTTTCTCTTTCTGAGGAAGAACATAGCAGCTCTAGAGCCAGCCAGCTCTTGAGTTATTACGGGCAGTTTGCCATAGAGGATTTACGTTCTTGGGAGAACTCAACACCCAACAAGTCAGAGGAGGAGGTTGAAGTGACGTGCTCGCACTCCTTCCATCTGACGAAGAGTTGAAGAAGGACAAGGACCAGGAGCGGTTGATCCAGTGGACTGGTAGACGGGGCATCTACCAGCTGGAGATAGATCGTAGGACTCTTTGTACCGAATTACTCTTATAGTGAATTTCCAGTGAGTCGACTGGAGAGTGGACGTAGATCAGTTGATCGAACCACTATAAAAATCCTTTGCCTTTATCTGCTTTCAGTATTTAATTTGTATTTGAAACCCAGCACTCAAGTGCTGGTGTATATCTGAAAACTGATAACTGTGCAAACTAGGCTTAAAACATTCTAAGTGTTGAGCTATCAGCTGACCAGCCAGTCAGCCAGCCAGCTAAGCAACCAGCGGGACAGAGTGCAAGTTAGACTTATAAGTTCAATATTTCCGCTGCGTAACGTTATACACTCTGATAAACCGGGACCAACAACAGTTGCTCCTGTTGAAGCGATATCTGTGAAGAAGCCTAGTTGGCTAAGAGATCATCCTATCGAAGCTGTTCTAGATGTTATTTGCAATCCTGTTCGAACAAGACAACGCACTAGATTGATGTCTTGCTTCATTTCTCAAATCGAACCTATGAAGATTGACGAAGCTCATCAATCAACGGATTGGATTAATGTGATGCAAGAGGAGCTAGGAGAGTTCACTCGTAACAATTTGTGGTATCTGGTGGATAGACCAACACATCGATCCGTAATTGGCACCAGGTGGGTCTCTGAGAACAAAAGAGACAAGACTGGTACCATCGTTCGAAACAAAGCAAGATTGGTTGCCATGGGGTATGCACAATGCGATGGGTTAGACTTCGATGAGATGTTCACACCAGTTGCCAGACTAGAAGTCATTCATTTATTTTTCGCGTATGCTGCTTATCATAACTTCACAGTCCCTCAAAAGGATGTGATGAGTGCTTTCCTCAATGGTGAATTGAAGGAAGAAGTCTACGTTAAACAACCCCCAGGTTTCGAGCAAGGAAACCAAGTTTGCAAGCTAAGGAAAGCCTTGTATGGACTGAAGCAAGCACCTAGAGCATGGTATGAAACTCTCTCACAGTTTTTGCTCAAGAATGGTTTTGAAAAGGTTGCAATCGACCGAACCCTGTTTGTTGCTTGTTCAAGATAAAGGATGGAGAGGACATCTTGCTTGTTCAAATCTATGTAGACGATATCATCTTCGGCAACAAGAATAGCAAGCTATGTGAGAAATTTGCCCAATTGATGCAAAATAAATTCCAAATGAGTATGATGGGCAAGATGACATATTTTTTTGGATTGCAAGTTGATCAGTCTGATGAAGGGATTTGCATAAGTGAAAAGAAATATACTCATAATTTGATCAACAAATCATGTCCAGAAAAGACAAAGTCCTTGAGGATTCCCATGAGCACCAGTTCTCGGATTACTATTGATGAAGAAGGATAACCTATCAATCCAACTGCTTATCGAAGAATCATTGGGTCACTACTCTATTTAATTGCCAGCAGACTTGATATATCTTATCTTGTGGGACTTTACGCGATATTCCAGGAGAATCCTAAGAAGTCCCACATGGAAGCAGCTAAAAGGATCATGAGATATCTGAAGAAAACTGAGTCTTTAGGTATTTGGTATCTAAAAACTGATGGAAATGGATTCTTGGATATATTCAGATTTTTTAGGCTGCAGAATCGATCGAACGAGCACAAGTGGAACTTGTCAGTTTCTTTGTTATAAATTGATCAACTGGTTCAGCAAGAAGCAGCATTCAGTGGCCTTGTCAACCACTCAGGCTGAATATGTAGCAGCTGCCAGTTGTTGTGCTCAAGTGCTTTGGATAAAATAGCAGCTTAAGGATTATGAGATAGAAACTTGATGTGTACCGATTTCTTGTGACAACAATAGTGCAGTTTGTATTTCGAAGAATCCAGTTCTCCACTCCAGGACAAAGCACATTGATATTCGTCATCATTTCATTCGAGATCATGTTGAGAAAGAAGATATCTCGGTGGAATATATTAGAACGGAAGACCAGTTAGCGTATATACTTACTAAACCGCTAACTATGGCTTGATTTAAAGAGTTATGCATCAAATTAGGACTTCTAGAGTTTGATGAAATCTCGCAGGAAAGAGATGAAAACTGATCGGTGCAAAACTGTTGAACTGAGCGTGTAACACTATTTGGCTTATTAGTTAAGTCAGTTGCATTTATTATTTATAGGACAGTTTGCTCGACAATTAAAGAAAATAGAACTATTTTCATTCGTTAGAAAGGGAGGGTGATACAAAATCAAAGCAAGAAAAGTAAACAAAAAGGATTACACAAATGAAAAATTGTTTGTCAGAAGCAGTCAGTGGGTGGGCATCCATCTGGAGGGGTAGTAGTCAGATCCAACCAGATTCAACGAGTCTTCCATGAAGTATGGGATCCGCTTCTCGGTGAGCTAGTTCAGTTGCATACTGTAAGGGATAGTGACTTCAGACAGGTTTTGAAAGGCCCTCTTCAGGCGGTCAAAGATGAATGTTGCCCAATCCACTTCAGTCTGGTCCTCGAACGCCATCATTGCCTTCCAGACAGGCGGTGTGAAGTTAGTTTCCAGAAGGGGAATACAGACAACAATCTGGTTAACAATGTCAAATAACACTTTGAAGATCGACTTGAGGAACCCATAGGTAGCAGTTGGATGGAAGCTAATATCCATCGTTCTCCAATCCTGCTAAACTGACCATTCTAGTGCCATCTCCTCACTCTTATACTGCAGGACTGGTGTCCTATTGTAAGGAAGCTCGAACTCTGCCGCAAAATAGTCAGCAGACTAGAAGAACTCCTCCCCATTGATATTGCAGTAGATCTCCACATCGGAGACTGTGGCATTGTAGGCAGTCACCTTGAGCAAATCGGTGTGAAAGAAGTGAGGTTGTGTGGTCACGAATTACTCAAGCCAGTTAGCATTCAGGTTACCCATCAACCCTTCATAAACGTATGGAGTTCTCAAGTACTGCGCATAAAGCCTCTTCCTATCCAGAATCTTGTTTCTCTGGATGGAGATCTTCGCCATTTCTCTTGAAATGTTGAAAGGAGAAGACGAAGAAGATGGAGAAGTCATTTTTTAGGAGATCTAAAAGAAGATGAATTGTGTGCTTACCCTACTTCGTAAAGGGGTATTTATACGCGTTTTTCATGCATCAATCGAAAAGAGTGCCAAATCACTTAAATGCAGGATGCGACTCTTCATGATTCAAAGTTAGAAGCCGATGAGTTAACATTCAATGCCCAACAATTGCACCGAGCCATCCCTGAATGGACATTTGGCCAATAGGTCATAAGGCTAAAAGTTCAGAGTCAGTGAAGGGTCAAACAAAAGATGTACTGTTTCCCAAACTTTGCATTAATTTCTAAGGACGGAGTTTAGGAGCTGAGTGCTTACAAAACTACGCAAAGAAACTGTCAAGGTCTCAATTTTTAACTATCGAAGGAAATAACAATTTCTAATTGGCCACTAAGGGTGACACAATTGCTCAATTTTTCAAAATGGATAGTTTTGAACTATCTCAAGTAGTTTTATGAAGCTATGGGATAGTGCAAACTGCCTTAGTCAAAGATGCAAATTTTCGAATTTGACGAACTCTTCGGTTGTACGTCGCATTAAATGCGGGCAGCTCAACGGCGTATTACTCAGAGCCACGTCGACTTTCCTACGTGCTCCTGAACGGCATACTAGAGATGTGAACAACCGCCTACATCAGTGTCTATCTTTGTCGTCCAACGCAGAAAGGGGTTTTAATTTCAGCCGAGGATTTTGTTTGATGATTGATCACCAAAACCTCTTAAACCCTTTGTGTCTTTGTGTCTTTGACACTTTCACTCAACTCTCTACTCTCTGCAACACAATCTCTTTAGAATCTAAAGCCTTCAACCTCAAGCCTTCTAAATCACTCGCATTACATCTGTAATCATGCCGAAAAAAAAGAATCAAATCGAAGGCACAAGTACCTCGGATAACCTAGAGAATTTTAAAATCACATAGAAAACTCTGCATGCAGATCTAGCCCGAATTGTGAGATACGATGTCAACTCTTACGGCCACAACAACAAACAGCTTTGGGCATCCCAAATTTTGAATTAGAAGGATTTCGCATCAATATGTTCAGACGAGGCAATTACTACAAAGCTTTCCAAGAAGGTCATGGCGGAGAAACCTGATGCAGCTCTTGAAAGTGTCTCCCAGGCGATTCAAACCCTTTTGCGTAGCTGAGTTCTACGAACACGCAATCATTGACAAGGATGAACGGTTCTTCAAGATAAAAGTAGACAAGAAAGAGATCAAAGTCGATCCTGATCTCATCGCTGAGCTTTTTGATTTACCAAAAACTGGGAAGCACATCACCAGTTATCTCGATGATGATAATGAGGCAATGACGAATAATTGGATGAATATGAAGAAGCCTGAGATTAAAGAAAAATTCAAAGCTGCCACCAAGGTATCCGAACTGAACCCATGCTATAAGACACTCAGTGAAATCCCACTGAGGATGCTCTATTGTGGGGTTGGATCTGTTTCTCCGTTAAGCCATCCCAAATATGCCTTGATGATGTTTCTTGATGACTGCCCTAGAGGAAACTGGGCCGAATACATTTTTGGGCGTTTATTGGAGAATGCGAAGAAAAATAAGGGCATCAGAAAGGATGGAAGGTTTTCTTCGAGTGTCAGTTTTGGTTTGAAGGTCAGGTACATTCTGGAAAGTATTCTCGGTATTCAAAAAGAGGGGGAAGACCTCATACCATCAGACTTCATTCTACCAAAGAATCCAGTCTACCGTTCAATTCAGAGAGATGAAGGAGACGATGGTAGAAACTATGATGATGATGAAGGGCAAGACAGTTTTGTCGATAAGGAGGTAGATGTTGAGACGACTGAGAGTCTCGCTGCCATTCCATGGGTTCGAACCGTTGAGGGTGCTAAGAAGTCTAAGAAAACATGCGCCTCAGCTCAACCAAGGAAGAACATTATTATGTTGCGAACAGTTGAGCAATGACCACTATCCAGCTCCAGAGCATACATCCAGAGATGGTGGATGTTCTCACCGAAGATGCCATAAAGATTATGAAGGTAAACCCCTTTGTCGGTCCAGTCGCTGAAGGTCAACCTAGACCTCTGTAGATGATCGAGAAGAAGTTTGATGAATATACAACGGAGGACAAAAAGAGAGCTCAATTGGAGCATTTAGCAAAGAAGCTGATCCTTGACTCTTTGCCACCGTTAATGGCAGACAAAGCATTAGACTTTGATACGGCCAAACAAATGTGGGATTATGTCTGCGAATCTTCCAAGGAGACCTACCAGATGAAGTGCTACAAGCTCCAGGTAGCTGTTCATAAGTATGAATCTTTCTCTACGCATGCAAGAGAAACTATTCAAGCTATGGAAGAAAGATTCAACACCATTGTCGGAGAACTGCGGAATCTGGACAAGACATATGATAATGGAGAGATGAATAACAAGATCATCTCAAAGCCCTTTCCACAGGAAGACTGGTTCGTGAATATGAAGAGCTTGAGCGAGAAAGACCTTAGCCAAATGTCCACATCAGAGGTATTTGCTAAACTTAAAACTCATGAGTTCATTATACAGCAATCAAAGAAGAACGAAGCTGTTGTGGCTCAAGCTTCATCAGCACCCGCTGTTGTGGCTCAAGCTTCATTTTGCTATGAAAGATGTTGGGAAATGGAAGACAAAGAAGCCCTTCCGCACTCATGAGAGATCTGCTTCAGCTTCTCCAGCAAAGGAGTTTTTTCCAGCCTCTAGCTCGCAGCCTGAAGATCTAAAGATCAGTGAGCTAAAAGAGAAAATGCGAAAGCTTCTGAAGCTAATGCTGGAAGACAAAGATGAGAAAGAAGCAAAGGAAGCCAAGCTTACTTCATCATCCTCTCGTTCCATAGAGAGAAAGCCAAGGACATGTTTTGAATGTAATTCTCCAGAACATCTTAAGCATGAATGTCCAAGGGTAAGTCAGGAAGAGAGATAGAGAGCCTCAAACAAAGGTTTGAGAGGAGAGCAGTCCGAGCGGTCACCAGAGCATTGCTGACTTGGACCGAAGTGCTAGACATTCCTGATAATGAAGAGGAGTATTATTCCACAGAGAAAGATGATGAGGAGGCCATGCTGGTTCTTATGCCAAATATTGTTGAAGATCAGTTTGCTGATGCTGAGCAGGATGCTGAATCGGCTCTAGCAGTCGATGCACATGAGGTACAATCTACTAGCATTTCTAGTTCAGCAGCCATGCATGAATCGGAGGATTCTTTTCTTGATTCTAAGGATGATTATCTCACTAAGCTTTTTATTGAGTTTTCAAAAATGTATGAGATAAAGAATGCCATTTTAGGAGAGAATACCTCACTAAAACAAAAAGTTACATCTTTGACCAAGGAAGTCGATAGACTAAGGTCTGAAAGTGAGGAGTTTCTGAAACTCGAAGCAGATTACTCTAAGCAATCTGAAAATTTTCAAATTATTGAAAAAGAGATTCTAGCTTTAAAGAGTAAACCTAAAGAAGAATGTATTTGTGCTTACACATCCAGCAAGGCAGTTCTTAGTGCCATTGTGAGCCAACAAAGGAAACATTCTGATAAATCAGGATTGTGCCTTGGTTGTGCTGAAAAAAAATCCTCTAGGAAGCCTTGAGTAAGAATGCTAAATTTTGTAAGCAGAGAAAGATTCTATTCGTTTCTGCTGGAAAAGTCAATGCTGACAAAGGTAAAGGAAAGGTTATTGCTAAGCGTCAACTGTTAAGCAGACAAATTGGCGTAGCAAGCATGCTTCTGCTGGACCTCAATAAAATATCCAGAGGATGCCTGCTAGGCATGCTATTG
Source organism: Plectranthus barbatus (assembly GCA_026898455.1). Lineage (NCBI taxonomy): Eukaryota > Viridiplantae > Streptophyta > Magnoliopsida > Lamiales > Lamiaceae > Plectranthus > Plectranthus barbatus. The sequence goes on along the minus strand of JAPKLW010001649.1, from coordinate 119,918 downwards.
CTAGATCTCAGCGGAGTACCTCGAGAGTGCCTACTAAGCATACATCTGTTGGATCTCAGCATAGTACCCAGAAGATATCTGCTAGATCACATTCAGCAGTACCAAGGAGGAATGCTGAACATTATATTTCATATGCTAAGATAGCATATCCTTCCTTCACTAAGGGAAAGCAGGTAGCATACGATGCTGTAAGGCCACAGTACCGAACATACATGCCACATAGGAAGAATACCTATGTGAGGCCTAAGTCCAATCGATTTCCATTTCAAAGGACTAGGAAGGCTAAACACACAACTCCACCTCAATATAATTATGCAAAGCATGCTTATCCAAAGGTTGAGAAAAGTGTGAAGGGTGATATCAAGAAGAAATTGTTGAAAATCACCAAGATGTGGGTTCCAAAAGGAACCATGATCCACGCTAATCCTGCAGGACCCGATGCTAAGCAGGTACCTAAATCAACGTGTTGATTGTATTGCAGAAACAGAATCCAAGAGCTAAGACGTCAAGTAGGTCAAATGAGTGGATCCTAGATAGCGGTTGTTCAGCGCACATGACGGGGGATGAAGAGTTGTTCTCATACATTCAAAGAGTTTATGGCCCCACAGTCATGTTTAGTGACAACAGCAAAGGCAGAGTGATTGTGAGAGGATGCACAGAACGAAATGGACTAAGGATTATCAATGTTGCGCTCGTCTCCAATCTCAAACACAACCTGCTGAACATAAGCCAGCTATGTGAAAATGGGTACACCGTTTCTTTCTTTAATACTGGTTGTTCAATTGCTGACAATGCTATAGGTGAAGTAAAGCTTAGAGGCATCCGCAAGGGTGGCCTACACATTGTTGATTGGCAAAGTCGCCAGCAACATTCTGGTTTTGTAGTTGGCTATGGCATAAGAGGTTGACCCACCTGAATTTCAAGACCATCAACCACCTAGCCAAGCACAAGCTTGTTGAGGGATTGTCTGCTGAGACTTTTCGAAAGGAAGGTTTGTGCAAAGCTTGCCAGCAAGGGAAGCAGACCAAGGCATCCTTCAGATCAAACCCGGAGAAGGCCACTTCAGAGAGAATCCTAGAGCTCTTGCACATGGATTTATTTGGCCCAGTCACTCCAGCCAATGTAAGCAAAAAGATTTATACACTTGTGGTTGTTGATAATTTTTCCAGGTATACATGGGTTCATTTACTGAGAACCAAAGACGAAGTCAAGCTCATCCTTCCATAGTTGATCCTCAAGGAGAATAATAACAAAGAGGTTACCGTCAAGAGGATTAGATCTTATAACGGGACCGAGTTCTGCAATGGGATTTTGATGGATTTTTGCGCCGAAGATGGTATCGGGCATGAGAAATCCACTTCTAGGACCCCCCCAGCAGAATGGTCTAGCAGAGAGAATGAACATGACCTTGAAGGAAGCAGTGCGGTCAGTGCTAGCCGATTCCGGTCTAAGTAGAAAATATTGGGGCGAAGCAGTCATGACAGCTTGCTATACACAGAATAGGAGCACAATCAATTGCAGATTCAATAAAACTCCTTATGAAGTGTACAATGGTAGTAATCCTTCTATTACTCATCTTCGTGCTTTTGGTTCGACATGTTATATTCATAACAATGGTAAGTCGAAGCTTAACACTTTTGTGCCTAAGTCTGACGAAGGTATGTTCTTGGGATTTGGACACCCATCTTACAAAGGTTACAGAGTGTTAAAAAAGACGACTCAAGTTGTGGAAATAACATGCAATGTTATTTTTTATGAGTCTACCTTAGTGCGCAGAGTTATAAGAGAGAAAGATGATAGCAATCACGAGGCTAATGATGTCCATGGTCAATCGATCTTTTATTCTTTCAAAAATATGAAGATTGACCCGACTAAGTCTATGAGTGATTGTAATCCAATCCAGATGCACTCAGCAGGTGACCTGACTGCTGACAAGGCCGGTGATGCTAATGATCATGCTGAGGCCACCAACAAAATTTATCTTAATGATAATTTTGATATTTTGGGATCCATTGATGGAGAAGATGAAGAAATCCCAGAACCAGCAAGACACGCCAAAAGAGGTTTAGGCATTGCTGAAGAAGATGATGAGCATTTGGATGCTAAAGTTCCCGCTGCTGAGATTCCAGCTGCTGAAAACTAGAATGCCGAGATTCCTGTTGCGGAGATGCCGGAAGCTGAGGTACCAGATGCTGAACCCCAGATGATTGCTGAGGAGAATGTTCTAGCAGAGAACAATTCAGTAGGTGAAGCTAGCAATACAACCCAAACAACCAGCAATCCAAGACTGAGAAGGCTACGAGATCACTTCCTAGATGCTCTGATTAATTATATCAATGATCTAGTCAGGACGCGTCAAGGGAATGCTATGTTAGCATGCTATATATCCCATGAAGAGCCTATGAAGGTTGAAGAAGCTCTACAATCTCCAGATTGGGTGAATGCTAAGCAAGAGGAGCTACCTGAATTCACGTGCAATTATGTTTGGGATTTAGTGGATAGACCCGAACATCAAAGCGTTATTGGAACCAAGTGGGTTTTCAAGAACAAGAAAGATGAGTCAGGACACATCGTCCGAAATAAAGCTCGTCTAGTAGCAAAAGGCTATAGACAATGCGAAGGAATTGATTACGAAGAGACTTTTGCTCCGGTCACCCGATTGGAAGCAATAAGGTTATTCCTTGCATATGTTGCACATCATGAGTTCTCTGTGATGTAGATGGACGTGAAGAGTGCCTTCTTGAATGGTGAGCTCAAGGAGGAAGTCTTTGTTGAGCAACCACCAGGCTTCGAACAAGGAAACCAAGTCTACAGGCTAAGGAAAGCCTTATATGGTTTGACGCAGGCACCGAGAGTGTGGTATGGAGCATTGTCAAAGTTCTTGCTAGACAATGGTTTCAAGAAAGGGAAAATCGATCAGACTTTCTTTAGCATCAAGGATGAAGGAAGTATCTTACTTGTGCAGATATATGTCGATGACATTATCTTTGGCTCAAAGAATCAAAGCTTATATGATAAGTTTTCAGAGCTGATGCAAAGTAACTTACAAATGAGTATGATGGGAAAGATGTCCTACTTTCTCGGATTATAAGTCCAGCAATGAAGTGATGGAATCTTCATTCACCAGAGGAAGTACACTCGCGATCTGATTGCTATGTATTGTCCTGAAAAGACGAAAAGCTTAAGTATTCCAGTAAGCACAAGCTGCCAGATAAGCCTCGATGAAGGAGGAGAACCTGTGAATCCTACACTACATAGAGGTATCATCTGATTTCTGTTTTACTTAACAGCTAGTAGACCAGATATTTCCTATTATGTCGGTGTATGCGCGAGATATCAAGCAAATCCGAAGAAGTCACAGTTTGATGTTGCTAAGAGGATTATCCGATACCTCAAGTGTACCGAGAGTCCAGGAATTTGGTACCCAAGGTCTGATGGGCTACCACTTAGTGGTTATTCTGATTCAGACTTTGGAGGGTGCAAGATTGATCGGAAGAGCACCAACGGGACATGTCAATTCCTTGGACATACGCTAATCAATTGGTTTAGCAAGAAACAGTACTCAGTGGCTACGTCTACAACCGAAGCAGAATATGTAGCAGCCACAAGTTGTTAAGCGCAAATCTTGTGGATTTGGCAGCAATTGCAAGATTATGACATTCCTCCTGAATGTGTGTTGATCTTCTGCGATAACAATAGTAATATGTGCATAACGAAGAACCCCGTTCATCATTCAAGAACAAAGCACATTGATATTCGACATCATTTTATTAGAGATCATCAGGAGAAGAAGGATATTGATGTTCAATACATTTGCACTGAAGATCAGCTAGCACATATCTTCACAAAGCCGCTTGCTGAGGCCCGATTCAAAGAATTATGTCTAAAGTTAGGCCTCATGGAACTAGAAGATGCAGTGGATGAATGAGTTTTTATTCTCATTCTTTCTAGATTTCTTGGATTTCAGAAGATGGAGAGAAACGTATCCTAGCTTATGTTTGTGTTGTTGCTGATTTTTGTTGCTGAGATTTTGTTGCCAAGTAATTGGATGCTGAGCCCTAGCTCTCTGCGGATCCTAATTGGTTTTCTCGCAACAAATGGTTCGAGGCAGAAGAATGCTGAGTCCAAGCTCTCAGCAATTGCTAAGAAGTATAATTTTATAGCAAGTGGTTCAGACAACTGCTAGAGGTTGGATGTTGAGTCTGAGTTCTTACCATTTCATCGGAATGCTATACTATAGTTCTCTAGCATATAGAACACACGGTTGCTAAGAAATGTTGGCTGGGCCCTAGCTCTCAGCAGACAATATGAGAATGTCATATTATTTCAAGTGGATGCTAGATTTTTGGATGCTAGGATCCGGATGCTTAATCCAAGCAGACTATTTGAGTGCCAAGGATTTCTACGTCAGCAGATTGGTGAGTCCATGCTCTCAGCAATCTCCGCTCTCCTAGAAGTCAAAGCGGGAATGATTTGAATTTGAATTGATGTGTCTGACACGCTGCATTTAATGCGTGCAACTGGCTACAACAAATCAGGAGCCGACACATCAAAAGTACTCGAGCATTTTGGGGCGTGGGTCACCATACAAAGAGTCTCGTATCTCCTAAACCATCGATCGAATCTGAAGCAGTTCTCCCCCAACCGTCAGATCCAGCATTCAAAAGGTATATTAACCATAATTCGTTCACTTTGCAAACTTTCTGAAATCTGAATATTTGAATCCCTAGAATTTCTTAAGCATCCCAAATTCTTCCAACTTCGATTCTCTCTCAAATATTTTCCAAAGAAGTCTAATCCTGAATCCTCCACCCCTTCTGAGAATCTCCCCAAGTTCTACTTTAAGCCTGATGAGGGCACGATGCTACATGAGAGGCATGCGCCAGAGTTTACCATGATAGAAATGAAAGATGATATTGCAGACAAGATACCATATGCTCGCTTCGTTTCTCTTGCCAAGAAAAAGGAGCAATATGGGCTGTCGAACGCTCAGCGACGTGCTGCGCAGATCATGAAAGATCGGATTTTGTGCACACCCCTTGTCGCAGTACAGTTTCCGGAGTGGGTGATGAACACCCTGGTGATGGCGCAGGTCGTTCAGTATCTGTCTGCTGAGCCTGTGAGGTTTCATCCTCATTTAATTGCAGAATTTTATGCTAGGGAAGTTATTGATGATGATCACAAGTCGTTTACGACCTTTGTGTTCGGGACTCACATTAAGGTGACCGCTGACGTCCTTGCAACGATGTTTTGTCTTCGCAAATCTGGCGAATGAGTCTCCACTTACAAAGTTGTCAATAAAAAGGAGATGAAAGCATGGTGGAAGCTATGGAAGAGACCCGAGGTTAAGGAGGAACCGAAGAACCTATGGAAAGTTACAACCCCCGCCAATCAATTCAAGGATTACTTCAGAACCCTTGCTGATTTTGGTTGTGAAGATGTTTCAATGTGATGCTGGCTCATATTCTGAGCTGTCAGCAAAGAAGTATGCCATGTTGATGGCCTTCGTGGATGGCTTCAACGAGAATTGGGAGCAATTTTTCTTTGAGCGGTGGTTGGACCATGCAAAGAAAAATCTGAAGTTCAAGGAGACAGGAGTTTTTATGTCCAACGTCAACTTTGGACTAAAAATAAGTAATTTCCTCGAAATCATCTTTCGGAAGATGAACTTGATAAGGGTGAGACTTTACTTTAGACCAACTTTATCCCCCTTATGAAGAAGCAGCCAACCCTGACAGACAAGACCCCGGAGAAAAAGATGAAGACCTCCCATCTCGGCGAACTGCAGCTGGAGTAGGCCATTCCCATATCTGCTAAGGAGATTGCTGCTCTCCAGAAGGCTGCGGAGACAGAGCAATTCTTTCAGGACCTAGCAGACATCGAAAAGCTAGGAGACCTGCCTGTAGAATAGATTGAGGAGATCCTTGCAAAGAAGCAAGCCGAGCAGCCAGCTTAAGTGTTGGGTCAGATTGCAGTGCCTACACCAAAAATGAACAGAAAAGAAGCCACCTCTCCTGAGAAGAAAAGGAGAACAAGGAGGAGGCTTGTTAAGACTGCTGAAAAGGAGGCTGTTGAGAAAACTCCTATTGCTGCTGCTAAAGAGGCAACATCTCCTCTCTCTTCTAAACATCTATCAGAGAGATTGAAAGCTTTAAGGGCGAGGAAGAGGAAGAGAACGATATCCAGGCAACTACAGGAGGAAAATAAATTCAAGAAAGTGATGGAGGAGATCACATTCGATGTGCTGGATCGAAATTTTGAGCAAGTAAAGAAGGCTACTGAGGAGCGTGCTGCAAAGAAAGCTGTTGATCAGCTAGCTGCCAGGGAATCTGTTGCATTGGTAGCACGAGCTGCTGAAGAGGCCAGGAGGCTAGCAGCTGCTGCTGCTAAGAAAAGGAAGGAAAAGGTGGTTCCGGATGTTCCCACTCCCACCCCCGTGGTAGCAGAAGAAATAGTGTTTGAGCGGAGCTTTTGATGCTCCAGACCGCCCTCAAGGAGGAGTCTTGATAAAGGAGGCTGCTGACGCGCAAGGAGGAGACAACAGTGATGAGAAGATTGTGTTTGATGAAGCTTCTGGCTCAGGACGGAATGCTGAGCCTGATGCTAACACATCTGCCGGAGCTGAAGAGTCAAATGTTGAGGCAAGGCCTAGCATGGAGGTTTTTGCTGAGGAGAGCCATAGCACAGAGGTACCTGCTGAGGCGAGGCCTAGCACCAAAAATCCTGCTGAAGCAAGGAATGAAGGGTATGTTGAACAAGATCAAGATTTTTGAGCTTCTTATTTTTCTGACTCCGATTCTGATGGAGAATCCGAGGATATTTATGATGCTCGGTTTCTGAGGAAGATCCCAACCAGCAACAACGAGCTACTCTGAGTATCTTTTAAAGGATTTCCAGGGCGCCGATTCAATTTACGAAGGATCGCTCAATGGTGTGCCCCTGTCTTCCTAGAAGAAAAGGTAAATTCTGACCTACTTTCCATGCACTCTGAGATAGAGGAGTTTGTGTTGGCTGAAGTTGAAAGAGAAATTGACATCATTTTCTATGCTGAGCTTGATGAGAGCACACCAGAAGGCAAGTTATTTGGCGAGGAGCTGCTGAGATGGAAAAAGTTTGATTATATGATGCACCAGCTCAATTTCGAGGAGAGGAAGCTTGTGATCACGAGTAAAGGTCTGAACTTTTTGAGGAAAGAAGAAAAGTGGGCCAATGACTGGATAGACCAAGTGCCAGGGTCTAAACAATTTTCTGATAAACAAGTTATGGCAAGGCTGCAAGCCATTCGTGCTCACCGGCTGTTCAAAACATCCACATCTTTGCCAAAATCTACATTCGCTCCACATGGCTACTCTGATGCCAGGATTGAGCTATCAAAGCACCAAGCACGAGCAGCTGCTGAATATCATAGGCGCCAAGCAGAATACGAAGCTATAAAGAAGGAAAGGCTACTGGCTAAGTGGCTGCTATAGCTGCTGAGCGTAAGGTCGCAGAGTTGAGCGCTAAGGATAAAAGTTTTGTCCTGTTTCCTGAACTTGACATCCTTGACGTAGTACAAGCGGCACAAGCAGAGGAGGCTAAAGCTGCTGAGACTGCTCAGATCATGGATGCAGCCAAGCGGATAATACATGAGGAGGCTCGCTACTTGGATGCCCAAGCTGAAATAGCCCAAGCCAAGAGCGCAGCCATGTTCTTAATTGCCGAGGAAGCTCGCTATTCAGATGCTCTGGGAGAGATTATCCAAGCCATGGAGTCAGCATAGCGCTTAGTCGAAGAGGAAGCTCTCTACTTAGCTGCTTATGGTGGTGGAGATGTTGTAATGGATGATGCTACCACTGCTGAAAGTCGGGAACTTGTGATAGCTACAACCTCTTCATTCCCTGCTATCCCAGAAAGCTCTCATGACATCAACTCTATTTTTCACTCTGCTATTCAATTTTTTTGCGAGGCGGCTGAAATAAGGAGGGAAGCTGAGGAGGTCAGGAGCGAAGTGTCTGAGGTCCGAGCAGAAGATGCTGAGGTCCAAGGAAGTATTTCTAAAGTGAAGACCAACATGGATGTGATGAAAGATGAGGTTGCTGAGTCCCAGAAACAGATTGTGAATATTGTGAACTCCTTCTCCGCCACCTTTTTGGCTGCTATCAAAGAGGGGGAAGAGAGGAGACTTGCTGAAGCGGAGCATAGCAAGAAAGAAGAGGAAGCACTTGCTGCGGCTAAGGAATAATGCAGACTTCCTATGGAAGAGCTGAAACAGAAAGAGCAGGAGCTCAAGAACAAGATGCTAAAAATGGAGAATGAGAAGATTACTAAGAAGTTGGCGAAGGAAGCAGTTGAACGAGAATCTAGCAAGGCATAGTTAGAAAAATTTGTGCAGATGGCCATCGGAAAATTTGATGAGTATGACAAAAAGAAGCCTGCCCCTGACTCCTGAGCCCTAATTTCTTATCTTAGCAAATATCCTGTAACATTTCTTTTTGATCTATTGTGATTTCATTGTACTTGTAATGATCAATCATAAATGAAAAGTGATCAGACTTAGACAATTTCTCATTGTCCACTTCTGATTTTTGCGTGTCTTAGTTGATATACACTTCTTTTTGTATTCAACAAAATTTGAATGTGGATGCTGAGTCTTATACCTATTGATTGGTTGGTAAAACGCTTCCTGAATTATTTGGGTGCTAGATTCTAGCATATTCCGAAATAAGCATTTTTACTTGTGTTTAATCGAGAAATATTTCCCAGCACTTTGTGAGGGGGAATTTTATTAAAACCAATCCTGCTAGAACTAAGTCGGTTAAATTCATAGATAATCTGCTAGATTTGAATACTTGTAAACTCAGAAATTTTTCCTCTTATATTCAGCAAATGATTGTAGGCTTTGATCGCACCAAAAAGGGGGAAATTGTTGGGAATTATGTTGTAATTCCCATTTAGATCAAAATTGTAATAGGTTTGTTGAATCAA
>JAPKLW010001649.1:73515-110944 GCA_026898455.1 Plectranthus barbatus | reverse complement strand
CGTAGCTGCTGCCCTGAAAGATTGAAGGAACGGAGGATAGCTTTGTAGTGGCTAGGTCGAAAGCTCACTACCTGCTACAAGAGATAGGCAATTCCTTGTACTTCAAATATCTTTTTAGTGGAATTCTCAGTTATACGACTAAGGAGTGGACCTAGATCTTTAAGATCGAACCAATATAAATCTTGTGTGTTCTTTACTATTTTATCATTTACTTTTTGATTGTAGTAATTTGAAACCTAACAACGACAATTGCGAGAGTATTTACCTGCAAGAAACCCTAAGAACAGCTCCGAGCTAAACATTTTTATAATAACTTAAATGCAAGATAATCATTAATCTTCCGCTGCATTGGTGTGTTGGTTGTTTGCTATTCACCACGATGACTCTGATCTGGGACCAACAAGTGGTCTTCAACATCATTAATCACCTGATCGTTGGTAACCCTCTGCTTGATCTGGACTTCTCTCCGCCAGTATGGAAGGCAATGATGGCCTTTGATGAAGGGGAGGAGGTTGACTGGGCTATTTATATCTTTAACCAGGTGCGGGAGTCTTTAGAGAGCCTGTCTGACATCCTAGTTCCTTATGGGATGCAAGTGAGCTGGCTCCTAGAGCAGGAATTCCAATCCCTTGTGTAGGGCCCGACCAACCTCAGAGATTATGTCTTCCATCCCCCTGGACCTCGTCCCTCTCACTAACTGGAATCGATATTTCATTTCCTTGGTACATTGTAGACTTTTGCTTCAGTAATGTACTTCTTGTTAATGAAATGAAATTGCTTTATCTTTCCACAATATGACAATACAGTTTCTCTAAATGTACACTTCATCCACTTGTATGTGATTCACAATATTGAGATCTCAAAATCTGAACTTCTTTCTTTAGAAGTAAACATGTAATCTCGGAATCTTAGTTGTACGTCTACTCTGATGTAATGAGATGCAGTAATTGGCAATTAATATCAATTCATCAATCCTCGCACAGAAATCTCCAATAAATACTTGTGACACGATGTAATGCTTATCGGTTCATATGAGCATAAGTTTCTTTGCTTCACATAATATCTTGGGGAGAATGGATCATTCTCCTAACATTGTGAATGATCTTGTGAAAATCTCTATCCAAAGGAACAAAATCCTTGACTATGGTGGATTCTAGCGACAGAACTGGAATACTCCCATCCTCTTTGAGGAAGTGCTGGAAAAATTGCAGGCTAACCATCTTGAATCCTTTGTGGCCAAGGAACCTTATTCCTTCCCAAAGACTTATTTAAGGTGTTTGCCTACAACTCTACGATCATGGAGAAAAAGATCTACTTCAATCTCAATGATGAGGAGTTCAATTTGACTACTGACTATCTTGCTATTGAGTTTGGGCTTAAGCTAGGCGGCATCCCGGTTAAGGACTATCTCAAGGATGACGTAGCGCCTGAGTGGTCAGCATGGCAGTAGTGGAGGGTAACGGAGGTTGGATTCCATCTAACTGTGACTTGCAATTTCCTCAAGTCGCGTTATAAAGCGACCTTTGACATAATTAACCAGATGGTGACTTTTCACCATTGGTATGGGAGGCTATGATGGCATTTGAGGACCAGGCTGACGTAGATTGGGCAGCTTTCATCTTCGACCGCCTAATCACTGCCTTTAGAGAACTACGTGAGGTCGTCATCACATAAGGCATGCAATTGGGCTGGCTCATTGACAAGCGAATTCCTCTCTTCACAGAGGATGGATCCAAGCTAGTTGCCATCGACTACTACCCATCAAAATGTGATTCCTCCTACTTCCCGTAGATGTAAACTTCATTTATTTGCTTGGACAATGTATCTTCCTCCTTTCATAATGAATGAAGTAATTGTTTTCCCTTTGACTTATGCATTGATCGAACTATTTGATTATGATCAAGATCATTCCTAGGTTCCTCAATGACATCCTTGGTCTCATGATTCTCCAGACCCAGTTCTTGAAGTGTCTTGTGCACTAAAGTAGCTTCATAAAAAATAACATGACATGTTATTTCCACAAGCTCGGTTGTCTGATTGAATACCCTATATCCCTTATATGAAGGATGTCCATACCCGAGGAAAACTCCTTCATCAGCCTTAGGGCTCAAGGTATTCAACTTAAACTTCCCATTGTTATGAATATAACATGGAGAACTGAAAGCACGAAAAAAAGCTATAAAAGGCTTACGACCATTGTAGATCTTGTAGGGAGTTTTGTGTAGTCGCGTGTTGAATGCACTTCTATTCTGTGTCTAGCAGGCTGTCATCAGGGCTTCTCCCCAAAATCCTTTTCCAAGGTCGGTGTCAGCCATCATGGTTCTCACTGCTTCTTTGAGTGTTTTGTTCCTTCGCTCAACAAGACCATTTTGTTGAGGAGTTCTTGGGGTAGACTTCTCATGTCCAATTCCAATTTCAGTGCAAAAGTCCATAAGAGGTCCATTGCAAAATTATTTCCCATTGTCAGATATTATCCTCTTAACTGTCACTCCTTTGTCATTCTAAAGACAGGTGTGATCAGTTCTGGTAGCTGAACTTTGACTTCATCATTGGATTTGAGCAGCACCACTCACATATATCTTGAGTATTAGTCAACAACCACCAGTGTATATCTTTTTTTTCCAATTGTGGATGGGGTAACTGGACCAAACAGATCCATGTGGAGCAATTCTTGGATCCTTTCAATGCTTCCTGTAACTGGCCTGTTCTTGGAGGAGTTTTTTGTCTATTTTCCGAGCTGGCATGCTTTGCAGACACCTTCTTTATGGAACTTCTTCTGTGGCAGTCCTTCAACTAGACTATGTTTCGCCAGATGTCGGATTGAGTTGAAGTTCAAATGACTTAGTCTCTTGTGCGACAACCAGTTTACGCCTTAAGAGGAACTTAGTGCTATGAGGCATGTTCCCCTTTCTCCACTGGACCAATCTACAATATAGAGACCTCCTCTTCTGATTCCTCTGATTATGGTCTTGTGTGTCACTTTGTTTATTATGTGACATTCTGATTCTTCAAAACTGACTATGTAGCCACTCTAAATTAGTCGGCTTATACTAAGAAGATTATGCTTCATATTGGTAACCAAAGATACGTTCTGAATAATAATTCCATTATGCTCCACGTATCCTTTTCCAATCATTTGTCTCGTGGCCTTGTTCCCAAAATTGACTAATGCACCTTCGTACATTTCAAGCTTCTTGATTAGATCCTTTTCTCCTATCATGTGAGCCGAGCATCCGCTGTCTAATATCCATATTTTTGTCTTCTATTGAGAACTCGGTCCCCGCAATACAGAGAATTTATTTAGGTCCCCGCATCCTTTCGGGTCCTGCAAGGTCAGTCATGTGAATCCAATCTTTTGGTATCCACACTTGTTTCACTCTTACAGTTCATGAAATTAAATCACTTTTTGTTGATTGATCACCTTTTCTCCTAAAATAGTGTGTGTTGCGTAAATGCATGTTTGGTGAGTGAACTCTTCATGAAATGACTATTCTGGAGAGAGTCTCGAGAAATTGTTTTTGGGTGAGTAGCCATCACAGTCTTTTGAGTATAAAATTGTCTAGACTCTAGCCTCGAATAGGTGTTCCTCCTATCCGAAGATTTGTTATAATGAATCGTAGTTCTATCATAACTTCTCGGATTGATATTCGGTTGTTGAATAGACTTCGTTTCAACATGTACATGTTGCTTAGTCGTTCTTGCTGGTAAAATTGGATTCCTTGCATATGGAACACTATTCTTGTCCAATTTTAAGGAAAAGTCATTTCTACTCTCGACAGTTGGTTTAGACAGTTTACGAACTGTGTTATCATACTGTCGAGGTGCCAGTTTAGGGTCAGTTTTTGACCAATATTTGGTCTTGACACCTTGCTTTACTAGTTCTTTGAGATTGTCATTTCCTTTCCCTAACATATAACTTGGACTAAGATTGGCTTTGACATAGCGCAACTGTGTTTTCTTAGTCTCAGAAGTAAATGCATGTATGTTCATGGATTTTCCATTCTGGTGTTCTAAAAATCCAATTCCATGTTTATCAAAAGATTGTTTTTGAACACTCAGAATTTCATCTAGTTTCCTAGAACTCTTTTTCAAAGTACATTCGCATTTAGTTGGTTCCGTTTTCTTCAAGGAATCACATTATTATGAAATACTTTCAAAATCTTAAAAAAATTTTGAATGTTCTTCCTTGATTTTTTTTAGTTCCTCAATGATTGACCTCTTTCTTTCGATTTCAGTGGTAAAAACTAAAATATAGAATTTCAGTGAGGCATTTTCACTAATCACTTTATCTTTAATTTCATGAAAATTTTAAAATATTTTGATAATTTTTTTAAAAGAAATGTCCTCTGAGCTTGAGTGACATGGTTCAGACTTGACATCAAAACATATAGATGCACTAGATGAGGGTAGATTATTTGTTACCATAATTTCACAATTTGAAGTGCTTTCTTCATCATCGGTAACGTCTCCATCAATGGCTATCATGAAGGCAAGGAATGCTTCCTCAACATTTTCATCCTCAGACGTGTAGTAGCCATCATCATGGTCTGGTAAGTCTGGCACTTCAGTTCTTGTGAGCATTGCTTGGGCAACAACTTTGGATGCTCTCCTTTCAAATACCTTCTTCAATTTGTCTCTCTCCACCTGAGAGACTAGAAGGCCTTTGTACTTTAGATGATCTGGAGAGTTGCATTCGTAGCATGTGAGTAGCTCTCTCTTTGTGAACCTTTGCTCACCGGACTGAGCTTCTTTTTCCTTTCCTTTTGCTTTCTCGAGAAGTACGGTCAGGTTTCTCAATTGTTCATCCAGTTTGGCCACTGACAGTTCAGTTTCCTTCTTATGAACTGTGTTGGAGGTGTCCTTCGCTGGTGTAGATTGATAAGCAGTTATCTCGAAGTGAACTGGCCTTTTTTATCGCCTTTGGAAATCTCTCTTCACGAAGAATGTTGCGTCGCCTTTTGTTACTGAGTTTGGAGTTCTGGCAGCTTCATTCCAATTAACCATCTGAATATCCCATTCATGGGCTTGGAGTTCAGCGTACAACTTTTTGGTGGTCATTTTGGAGAGATCCGTGGTTTTCAAACTTGTGGTTTTAACAAATCAGTCTTCCTTCGGAAGTCTTGAAAGAATTTTTGCATTCATATAAGCCACCTTTTCCTCTCTTCCAAGATTCTTCATTTCAATGACGATGCCATTAAACCTGCTTCCATCGATTTGATTGATTCACTAGGTAGCATCTAGAAGGATTCATATTTCTCCACAACGAGCTGCTTCTTATTTCACTTCATCACTTCTGTTTCTTTTGTGAGGTCGTTGATCCAATCCCAAAGTTCCTTAGCCATATTGTTCTCTATGGCTGCGTCCATGAGGGAATCTGGGAGGGATTGTATGATCATTTCCTGTGCAATGAGATCAACGTGATGACGTTTCTTGTCCTCAAGTGTCCAGTCCTCCATTGGTTTATCTATCATTTCGACACCGCCTGGATCTTCTCCTGCTACGAGGTTAACTTTAGGAATCTGGATCTTCAGAGGTCCATTCTTCAGAACTTCATCCATCTCTGGATGTTGAGCTTTTAGTTGAATGAGATACCTCTTCTTCCATACTTCGAACTTCTCCGGGTTGTACTTAGGAAGGCTTGGATAACTCATCATTATCTTAAGATAATCTGCTCGCTAATCACACTTAACAAACAATTAGGGTGTAAGAAAGTACGGATCCAGTCTTATGCGACTCAAAACAGGACAGTCTAGAGAGACCGACCTGCTCTGATACCACTTATTGGTCCTAGATCAGGGTGCGTATAATGTGCAGCGGAAGTATTGAGACAGTTAATTACACTCTAAAACGTGGACAGATCAGTTTCTTTATAACACAATTTTTATATAATAGTTTTTTAAAATGCAGTTTGTATTAGCTAGCAGTTTAAGTGAACAGTTTTACAGTTGTAAGCAGTTAACAGTTATACACTTCAACACTTTCTTACAAGTGTTGAAGGTCTCAAGATATAATTTAAAACTGTAAGATGCACAAAGTAAGTAAAACTGTAAATGACACAGGACATTTATAGTGGTTCGGAGCCTTAAGTCCTACGTCCACTCTTCGGATATATGATCCAGAAATTCACTAAGTTATGAAGATATAATCCTCACGATCTATAGACAGTTGCTATAGAGACCTCTGTCCATAGAACAACGGATCACTTATCCAAGCAGTTTTACTTCACTCCTTCTTCAATCCATCGAAGGCATTGCGTCTTCTCTGTGGATTGGTAGTCGTCAAAGTTGGACTGAGGACAAACCTCCCTTTTCCTTCTACGGTAGATTGAATGGTTGAGTTCTTCCCAGAACGTACGCTGGTTGGATGTTGCCCGTAAAAACCTTCTCTTATCTCTGAAGATCAAGCTGATGTGTTCTTACTCAAAAAGTAAGAACATCAAGAAAGTAGAATAATTCAGCAGACTTAATCCTCGTGCACACAAGGTCACACAAAGAATCTCAAAGGATTCTTTTAGCAATAATGCCTCATGTTCAAAAAACTGAACCACGAAATAATGCCTTCTTGCTTGAGAGCGTTTAATGCTTTGAGTTTTAAGTTCGGCAGAGTTTTGGCAAGGATTAATATGTCAAAGGTTGTTTTGTCTCTGTTGTTCCTGCTATTTATAGTTGTAGAAGAGAAAATAACTGGTAGAGACAATTTGAAGGATGTCCAATCAGAGTCCATCGTTCTCTGCAAAGTAGTCTGCACTTCTGCATTTTCTGCGATAATATCCTGCTTTTGCAGGTTAGTTTGTACTTGATGTGTCAGACGCCGAACAACGTTGTACGCCAGTCACAAACTGAGTGTCTGTCTATCTTTTATCATTGACTTCTTTAACGTTCTAATGTGATTGATCGGCATCTTGCTATGTACGCATTCCTTGACGCGAAACTGTCCTGGTTTGAAACTGTGAGCGCCTCTCAACAGTTTCTCTGTGAAAACTGTGTCCACGGTTTACTTTGATATATAACCCTTGACAAGAAAAACTATCTGCGCAGTTTTTCGCAACCGTTACTCTGCTCTTTTCCTTCTTCCTTTGTGATCGACAGTTATCACGTCTGAATGGTTTCTTCTTCAAAACTGTTCCACAGTTTTGACAGTTATTTTCTCCTAGACTACATGAGGTAATAACTCTAAGGCCTACACTTTGGTATATAGTTTTGACACATCAAAACATCAAATTAAGGTGGGATTTCTACATCAACACCTACCACGATGTCTACGCAAGCTCATGGAAGTTATGATTACTTCGTCACGTTCATTGACAATTACTCTAGGTTTGGATATGTCCATTTGCTTCGCTACAAGTCTTAATGTTTTGAGATATTCAAAGAATTCAAGACATAAGTAGAAAAGAAGTTTGGAAAGACTGTCAAGCAAACTACGATCAGATCGTGGTCTGGAATACCTCAGTAATGAGTTCTTGCAGTATCTATCAGACAACGGGATTATGTCCTAATGTACTGCACTAGAAATACCTCAACAAAATGGTGTAGTGGAAAGAAGAAACTGGGCTATTTTTTAAATGGTTAGGTCTATGATGAGTTATGCAAGCTTGCTAATTTTGTTTTGGGGATATGCCTTGGAAACAACGGCCTATTTGCTTAATATGGTACCTTCTAAATTAGTTTCTAAATTGCCTTGGGAACTCTGCTAGGGTGAAACACAAGTTTGACCAGAATGAGGGTTTGGGGTTGTCTAGCACATGTGCTGGCAAAGGAACCTAATAAGTTAGAAAGTAGGTGTTAGTTGATAATGTTTGTAGGATATACCAAACAAACAAAACGTGGTTACTTTTATTGTCCTGAGAGTTAGGAAGTCGTTGTCAGTACCAACATGAGATTCTTGGAGGATGAATATGTAAGTAACCATATATATAAGTGTGAAATAACTTTTCACGAGCTTGGAGGTCATGAAGTGATTCCATCAGGAAAACCTAGTGTACTGGTAAATCCACCTAGAATAGGTTAGTGGATACCAACACGACCATCAATGCAAGGTATGGAACCAATGAGTACTGTGCCAACTACTGACATGGCTCAGAAGCCTCATTGTAGTGGGAGGGTTGTTTGGCAACAAGAAAGGTACATGTTCGTGGGAAAGTCTTCTAACTTGATCCCAGAATCCGAAGTGGATGATATCGATACATGGACATACGATGAGGCGGTATCTGATAAAGATGTGGACAAATGGAATATCGCCATTGATTCAGAGATAGAATCCATAACGGCTATGGATGTATATCAGAAAATATATTTTCCAGATGGCTATCGAGCCATAAGATGCAAATGGACCTAGAGATCTGACATCAAAACTGCGTTTCTAAATGGTTACCTTGAAGAAGGTCGTGACATTTAGATGCAACAGACAAAAGGATATGTACGGAAGGGCAAAGAGCATTTAGTCTGGAAGCTCAAGAAGTTGTTGTATGGACTCAAGCAAGCTTCATGGTCATGGATCTTACGTTTTGATGAAGAGATTAAATCATATGGATTTTTACAAAGCTAAAACTAGAGTTTTGTGTACCGTCTGTGTGTCAGTGAAAACGTGGTGTTCCTTGCACTTTATGTAGATTATATTCTCCTAATTGACGACAATATGGAAGTATTATCGGGCATAAAGGGTGGTTATCCGAGCAGTTTCATATAAAGGTCCTTGGGGATGTAGGGAGTATCCTAAGGGTAAAAGTATTGCGGGAGCACAAGAAAATGATGCTAGCTTTGTACCAAGCTTCATATGTGGATACTGTGATTGCCCGTTTCAACATGCAAACTTCCAAGAAAGGTCTGTTACCCTTCAGACATGGTGTACATCTTTTAAGGATCAGTGTCCAGAGACACAAAAGGAGAAAGATGAGACAAGTGCCGTATGCATTGGTCATGGGTGTTCTCATGTATGCAATTCTATGCACAAGGCCGAATATCTGCTTTGATGTAGGCATGGTAGCAAGATATCAGTGTAACCCTTGACAGGTGCATTTGACCAAGGTAAAACACATTCTCAAATACTTGAAAAGGACTAGAGGCTATTGTCTCGTCTATCAGTGTGAGGAGTTGTGCTCTGTGTGTTATACAGATTCAAATTTCCAGGCAGATCGGGATGAAAACAAGCCCACCTCTGGCTATGTGTTTACATTAGGAGGTGGGGCCATATCATGGAGGAGTGCAGAGTAGAATTGCATTGCTGACTCCACTATGGAAGTAGAATATGTGGCATCTTCGGAAGCTTAAAAAAAACAATAAGGTATTAAAACTTCCTTCTGAAATTGGACGTGATTCCTAAGTTGCACAAGACTATCATGGTGTTTTGTGATAACTCGGGTGCTGTAGCAAACTCGAAGGATCCACGAACTCACAGAACAACAAAACACATTGAGAGGAAGTACCATATCATATGAGAAATTGTAGCAAGGGGAGATGTGCTGGTAGAGAAGATTGATACAAAGGATAATCTAGCACATCCATTCATAAAAGCTTTGCCTCAGAAGGTCTACTAGATACATGTACGTAACTTTGGGATGACGGCACAGCCAACCACCTGAGATGATTGTTGTAATAGCTAGATTAGTTTAGACACGTTATACTCTGGAAAACACATGTATAATGCTTTAATATAAGCGGGAGATTGATGGAATTATATACTGAAAGCATTATGATTGGTATATTATGTACAAGGTTTATTGTTAATATATTTGGAATCATGAATGTTGTATGATCATCACTTGTCTGAATTAACAAACATGTCTCGCAAACACTCTTATTCTCTTATCTCATCGATAGGGAGATCATACGGTGTGTATTAGATCATAGAATATCATATAGATCATCTGACCTAGCGAGATATAAATGGTTATGACAGCTGAGACAGTCCCAGGATAGACTGTCATCATAGGCTGTAGCATACGCGGTAATAAGCAATTTATCTTTGTTTCTTGGTATGCTGGTGCGGGGATACGCTTTGATAGGATCTCAGTTAAGAACAATTCATTTATCTGACATTAAAGGATTCTTCATCTTGGTGGCTTCATGAGATCCTAAGCGTAAATGAAGGTACAGAAGTATACACATATTGTGTGTCACTTAGAGATATAGTCAAAGGCTCTAGTCGAGCTTGTATATCTCTATCTTGGGTGTTAGCAATTTGTGTAAGACTGTTTGGTACTAGAAGTAGGTAACCACATCCAGTATAAGATAGTGACAATCCCTGACCAGCTCTAAAGGTTTATTATGCTAAGATAGTGGATTGACTTAGGAATATAAGATGTTAATTAATTAAATAGTATTTCAAAGCCTAAGTAAATTAATGAATGCTTGTAACCTTAATTGTGGGGATATACCGAGCCCATGCAACCCGTTCCTCACAACATGGTAGCAAATATGTAGGACCGTATTGATTCTCTAGTGCATGAATCAATATTAATTAATTAATTATATTATTGGTTCAATACGAGAATTAATTAATTGGTAGGACTTATTTGCTATTTCCATACTGGTCCCTGGTTTGGCCCATGAAAGCTCAAGCGCATCTAGAAATCAGATTTTCCTATAAATGGGCCTTAAGTTCTCAAATCACATGACACCACAAGATCATTAGTTGCAAAACAACAGACCAAGATTTGGGAGTTGTGACTAGATCTGAGAATGAGAAGTAAATTATGCTTCTTGATAGACATGGAATCCGAAGGGAATCTTCACCAGCTTTTTGGATCAGAGTTGGGATACAGATCAAAAGATTAGATCTAGTGGTTCGTTTTCTACTTCTCTCTCCTCAAACTCGAAATTAATTATTATTAATTTCATAGATTTAATCTATTCATCATATAGGATTAAATCTTGTTGTCCGAAAAAGACGATCAAGGATCAAATTTCTACGCATCGCATTCATCAATTTTTACAATCAAGGTATTCCACATAAACCTTCTTATGCATATTCAATAGGAGCATGCTAGTATCAATCATAGGCATAGTAATTATTTTTTATATCTATTTATCGATTTGCGCTTATATGGATTAAGTGACTCAATTCACGACAAAAAAATCCTTCACCTTTTATGTCCGACAGTATCTCCATATTCTCGCCAAATAGAAGAATATCAACTACATAAAGTGCAAGGAATACCACACTTCCATTGACACATAGACGGTACACATAACTCTCATTTGAACACTGTGAAAATCTATAGGACTTAATCATTTCGTTTAATCGTAAGTTCTATGACCGTAAAACTTGCTTAAGTTCGTACAAGAAATTCTTAAGCTTCTAGACCAAATGGTCTTTGCCAACCTGCACGTATCCTTTTCGCTGTTTCATATAGATGTTACTACCTTCTTCAAGGTAACCATTTAGAAATGCAATTTTGACATCCATCTGCCACATTTCTAGGTCCGTCTGTGCTGCTAGAGCAAGGAGTATCTGAATGGTCTTGAGCATGGCTACCAATGAGAATGTTTCGTCACAGTCTATGCCCTCTTTCTGACTCTAACCCTTCAACACTATTTGGCTTTATAAATCGTAATTTGTCCACTAGCTTCTTTCTTTCTCTTGTATAATAATTGCAACATATTGCTCGAAAGCCTTCTGGCAGCTCATTTTTCTAGTATACATTCACAGCTGTTATGGATTTTATTTCAGAATCCATAGCAAGACATCATTTGTCTAGGTCTTTATCAGATATAACCTAATCGTATCTCCATGGGTCGATATCATCCAGTCTGTTTTTTGGGATGAAGTTATAAGACTTTCCCACAAACTTGTACCTCTCTTGTTCTTGAACAACTCTCCCACTGCAACGAGGAAACTGAACTGTGTTAGTAGTTGGTAGAGTACTTTGTGGTTCCATGCCTTACATTGGTGGCCATGTTGGTAGTCCCTCACTAGTACTATTTAAATCTACCTCAACATGGGGCTTTCTTGATGGAATTGCTTCATCATTTATTGTTCATGGAGAATGACTTCACTCTTGGATTTGTGGTTTCTTACATATTCGTCCTCTAAGAGTCTCGCGTTAGTACTGAAAATAACTTTCCCGGGACAGTAGACTAACCACCTTTTGTTTGACTGGGATAACCTACAAATAGCATTAGCTTACACCTGCTTTCTAACTTATCTGGTTCGTTTCTCAGAACATAGGCTGAACAAACCCAAACACACATTCTGGTTAATCTGGATTTCACCCATATAAGAGTTCTAAGGAGTTTTAGGAACTGATTTAGATGGTATCAGGTTAAGCTAATACGCCACTGCTGTTTCTAAAGCATATTGATATGATCCTCGCAAAAAGGTTTAGAAGAAAGACGCACGCGGAAAACACTAGAACTAATATGATAGGGAAATCCAAGACTTCTAATTTAACCCTTCAAACGAAGTATTCTAGACGAATCTCATATACGCCCTAAGAAGATGAAGAACTATCACTGTAGAATTGACAAAATTGATACGGTGGAAATTCAACACTTTTGAAATTGACCATCAAAGAACCGTGGCCAAGGATGGAACGAACCCCAACGACCCAACAAGCAACTCGCCTCAACAACACTAAATATATTTAAGATACCACAAACAGATGTGAAAGTCTAGTTGATAAGTCAATATTAAATTTGAAGGTACTCTACTGAAATTCAAGCGCTTCCAGAAGATGAAGAACCATGTAGAACTAGCACTATAGAACTGACAAAACTGATACGGTAGAAATTCAGCACCTTTGAAATTGTGCGTCAAAGAATTGTGGGCAAGGATGAAACGAACCCCAACGACCCAACAAGCAACTCACCCTGACAACACTGAATATGTTAAAGATGCCATAAACGGATGTGAAAGTCTTGTTGATAATCAATATTAAATTTCAAGGTACTCCACTGACATTCAAGAGCTTCCAGAATTGGAGAATAAAACTCGCAATTCTTATTAACTTGAAACTAAAAACTGAATTATAATGAAAATATGAAGCCCTATTTATAGGGAGAAAATCAAATCTAATCCTAATTGAACTAGGAATAAAATCTAATCCTACTCAATCTTGGAAATCAAATGAAATCCTAATAAATCTAGAAATTTTATCTTGCTAAAAATTAAATCAGATAAATATCCAAGACAAATCAAATCTTCTCGTTTCTTCAACAATATGTTGATACATCTTTATCTCTCACAAATCACAACTTCAATAATTTAATTATGTCCTAATGACTTAAATTAAATTCTTCAATATTTGCACCCTTCAATAATTTAATTAAGTCCAATTGACTTAATTAAATTCTTCAATTTCGGAACAACTTCATTTTTATCATTTCCCTCCTCTTCAAAAGGATTTGTCCTCAAATCCAAGTCTGTAAGGGATTCAACTGGCCATCTTATATTGCCCTTGGTTGGCTTATTCAGCACTTCATGATGTTCAAACTCTGGCGATTTCTTATATTCATTCATCTTTGTTTTCGAAATAATAGTTCTTTTAGAAACAAATTTATGAACTACTTCTCTCTCGACCTTCCCCTACACTTCTTTCACTGATTCTGAACCCTCATGTATATCTAATTGACTCTGTATGCTCTAAGTTTTACTAGTAACCACAATGAGTACAAAGGGAATAAAGATCTCTTCCTTAGCTTCATCAAGATTCTCCAATGGAGTATGAATTACTATGACTTCTTCCTTGGTCTCTTGCAATGGCTTTGTATACCAAAAACTGGACTGGTAATGATAGTGAGTGCAGTTAGGACCTCGATCTCTTCATTTTATTCAATGGGACTATCCAAAAGTGTTGCAACTTTCATATCCTCTTCTTTAGTCACTTAAATGGAAGCACTCATTGACTCGAATTTGCTGATCACTATCAATGTCTTTTCATTCTCTGATTGATGTTGTTTTGATGAGAATGTACTAAATGTTTGGGACTCCTACCAACTAACATGATTTTGACTTGTATCTTTGCTATTCAATTGATCCTCAATATTGCTGGTTGTAATGACTATGACAAGATAGTGTTCATAAGGTTATATCTCCTTTACTCTTTCTCGAATTTTGCAATTCAATCCAGCCATAAATTATTCCATTGTTGCTTTTGTTTCCTCAATGATATTGACTCGAATCATTGCTTCATCCATCTCTTTGTAATAGTATTGTACACGTTTAGACCCTTGCCTCAAATCCTGCAACTTGTAACATAATTGTTGATTGTAGTAATTAGGTACTAAATGATTTTTCATTACTACCTTCATCTCTTTCCGAATCATGATAAGCCGCTCTAAATTCCACTCTTTGTTAATCATCAATTGATCCCACCAAGTAAGAGCATAATCAAAATACCCCATAGCTGCCAACTTGACTTTCTCATGTCCATAAACTTTATGACAATCAAATGTAAGCTCGATATTCCTCTCTCAATCAAGATATAACTTAGGATCATATCCTCCATGAAATGAGGGAATGTTAATCTTCATAATTCTCCAAATTATTATCAAAGGATAGTTTTTTTTTTTTTTTGCTTTACAAAAATTTTACTAGATGACTCTTGGAGTCTATATGGATGGATATATTTATGAATGAATATGGATTATATAGATAGATATAAAAGTATATGGCTGTAGAATTTCTAGATATGTACGGATATGAATAATTATAGATGAGATAGATATGGATATGGATAGATATGAATGAGAAAAATATCGATAGATGAGATATATATGGATTTATATGGGTATCAAGATATTAATTAATATGGATATGAATAAAATAGATCTAGATAGATATAAATGTGATATATAAATATATATAGGGATGCGATCCAGGGAGAACCACTCTTACCATAAGAAATAAGAATCAATCCTTGCCATTGATTTTGATGTATGAACGCTCAAGATTTTACTAAAATTTTCGGTCATTTTATCTCAAAGAACCTGCATTATAGGGTATTTTTTCATTTTGTACTTATTTAAGATTCCTTTTGCATATTCTATCTCGACATGCATTATATATCTAACAAACATGCATTAGATGCATAGGAAACATGCATTATATACCAAACATTAATTATATACCTAACAAACATCTTCCTATATTATAATGGTATTACTCTTAATTTAGAACAATATTACTATCTTTATACAGTATTACTTCCTCCATTAGATATGATATTATTTTTCTTTTATAGATAAATTATAATACTTTATTATAATACATATGTTATTACTATATAAAACATATCAAGTGTAAATATAATAATGAATGATGATTTTGCTGAAATAAACATGTTACATTTTATCTATCATATTCTGCATTATATACTGTAACTTCATGCATTATATTGCGCAATTGCATTCATTATATAAGAATTTATGTACAGTTACGAGAATTATGCATATTATATATGGTATTACTTTTATTTTAAAGAAAAATTATATTACTTTCATTATAATTCATATGTTATTGCTATATAATACATAACACGTGCAAATATAATGATGAATGAATATTTCACTGAAATAAACATATTGCATTTTATGTATCATATTCTGCATTATACACTATAATTTCATGCATTATATTGTGCAATTCTATTCATTATATAACTTCATGCATTATATTGACATCGACATGCATTACATACCTAGCAAACATTCATTATATACCTAACAAATATGCATTATATAATATAGTAATATACATTTATATAATATAACAAAAAAGAAACATAATTAAAAACAAGTAATATATGATCAACTTTTAAAAAAACTATGATATTATCTACAGTATGCAAAGATAATAAATTTTAATTGTTTTTTGATCTTGCAGGAAAAAAGTTATTGCATTTTATCTATCATATTCTGCATTATATAATATAACTTCATGCATTATACTGTGCTACTCCATTCATAATATAAGAATTCATGTACTGTTACGAGAATTATGCATATAATCACTAATTTTCAATTTTTACGATGATTTTTAAATCGAAACATTTACATAGGGATTTCATTTGAAAGATAATTAAATTACCTTTAATTTGTTATATGATATATTAAAAAATAATCTAAATCGAAGGAGATATGATCATTTAATGATATAGGATGATTTTAGAGGAGAGAGAAAAAATATTACAAAACTACCATTTAATGCATGTTTTACTACACTATAATGGAGACGTAATTTATTTAGTCTTAACGTTGGATCACCAATTGGATGGCCGAGATTAGTTCTTATTTTCACATGGTAAGGGGAGTTCTCATATGATCACTCCCCTATATATATATATATATATATATATATGTGGATAAATAAGGATAAGAATGGATATATATGAATATTTATGGATGACAATGAATATATATTGATCATATATATTTATTTAGGGGGGGAAATGGAAATAATAATAATAATAATAATATATAAAAAAAAGAAAAGAAAATAGTAATGAAAAACGATAATAAAAATAACAAAAACTAACACGAAAAAAATGAAGTGGACAAGACACAATTTGACAAAAGATGACGGATGATAAAGATTCAATTTTTTTGACACACGAAACAAGATAAGACATGACACAAAATAGCATTGAAAGGAAAATAAAGACACGACCTTACTCTGGATACAAAAATCATACGGTCCTCACCGAAAGGTTTTGATTGCAGCCCATAATCAATGGAAGATAAATGCATGCAGAAACGTCTGGAACTGATACGACAGGGAAATCTAACACTTCTAATTTGACCCTTCAAATGACGTATTTCATATGAATATCATATACGCCCAAAGAAGCTGAAGAACTATCACTTCAAAATTGACGAAACTGATACGGGTGGAAATTCAGCACCATTGAAGTCAATCCTCAAAGAACCGTAGGCAAAGAAAAAATGAACCCCTACGACCCAACAAGCAACTCGCCTCAACAACATTGAATATGGTGAATACGCCACAAACGGATGTGAAAGTCTGATTGATAAGTCAATATTGAATTTTAAGGTACTCAACAAAAATTCAAGAGTATTCAGAATTAGAGAAAGTTTTATTAATTGAAAATTAAAAACTAAAACTGAATTACAATGAAAATATGAAGCCAATTTATAGGGAGAAAATAAAATCTAATCTTAATCATACTAGGAAATCAAATCTAATACTAATCAATCTAGGAAATAAATTCAAATCCTAACAAATATAGAAATCGATCTTGCTAAACATCAAATTAAATAAATATCCAAGATATATTAAGACAAAAAAAATCTTCTCTTTTCTTCAACAATATCTTTATACATCTTTATCTCTTATAAATCTCAATTGAAATCATTTCATTGTCGAAATAATTTTATTAAATTCATCAATTTTCGGACATTTAATTTAATTAAGTCCAAATGACTTAATTAAAATCTTCAATTTCAGACCACATTGATTCTCATCACATATCCCGTAAACAAAATTGGCAAGCTTGGATAACTCATCATAGACCTAACCATTTCCAAAAGATTTTATTTCATCTTTCTGCTACACCATTTTGTTGAGGGGTTCTGATGGAATTATATATTGAAAGCTTTATGATTGATATATTATGTAAAAGGTTTATTGGTTAATATACTGGGAATCATGAATGTTATATGATAATCTCCTGTCTGAATTAAACAACATGTTTCGCAAATGTTTTTATTCTCTTATCTCGTCCATAGGGAGATCATACGTTGTGTAGTAGATCACGGAAGATCGTTTGGATCGCTTGACCTAGCGAGATATGAAAAGTTATCACAGCTAAGACAGTCCCAGGATAAACTATGGGTATAGGCTGCAGCATACGCGATAATAAGCAGCTTATTTTGGTTGCTTAGTATGGTAGTGCGTGCGGTACGCATTGGTAGGACGAAATTTAAGATCAATTCCATTATCTGACATTAAAGGAATCTTGATCTTTGTGGCTTGATGGAATCTTAAGCCTAGATAAAGGTACAAAAGTATACACAAATTTGTCTGTCACTTTGAGATGTAGTGAAAGGATCTAGTTGAGCTTGTATATCAGTATTTTGGTTGGTAAGCGATTTGTGTATGATTGTCCATAACTGAAACTAGGTAACCACATCAAGTATATTATGGTGACATTCCCTGAGCAGCTCAAAAGGTTCATTATGCTAATGTCCTTCAGGCTGATTAAGTTTAAGCATAAGTGAAAAAGGTTGAGTGGATTAACTTAGGAATTTAAGATGTTAATTAATTTAATAGCTTGTCATAGATTAAATTAATTAATGAATGTTTGTAACCTTAAATGTGGGGATATATCGAGCCTATGCAACCCGTTCCTCGTAATGTTGTAGCAAATCGACAGTATTGATTCTCAGGTGGAATGAATCAATAATAAATAATTATATTATGTGTTGAATACGGGAATTAATTAATTGATAGGCCTTATTTGCTATTTGCATTCTGGTCCCTGGTCTGGCCCTTGAAAGCTAAAGCCCATCATATTTCTTCTATAAATACTCCTCAGGTTCTCAGATCACAACACACCACGACATCATAAGTTTCTAAGTAGCAAACTAGAATTTGGGAGCTGTGATTGGCGACTGGAGATCCGAGAACGAGGAGGAAATTCTACTACTTACTAGGCATGGCATCCATAGGGAATCTTCACCATATTTTTGGACCGTACTTGGGATACAGATCAGAAGATTAGATTTGTACGATCTTTTTCTTATCCTCTCTCCTTATTTTTGAAATTAATCTAATTAATTTATAAGATTTAATTCCTTTAACTTATAAGATTAAATCTTGAAGAAATAATTCTTTTACCATATATGCGTGCAACAGGTGACCCGGCCCGGACAATGGCAGCGCAATGGAGGTGGTGGCAAATGCAGCAGAAGGCAGGGGTGGTGCAGACAGCGGCGGCGCACAATGGTGGAACCCTAGGGTTCACCGCGTGTAGCCACGCACGCAAGTAGCAGATCACGCACCAAGCGAGGCTATGGTGGCATCCGGAAGGCATCGACAATGGCACACAGTGGTAGGTGACGAGCAGCAGTCAGCAATGGCAGTCAGGTGTGTGGAGGGCGCGTGCGAACAATGGAACTCTAGGTACCGTGCACGCGTGGAACCTACGTGAACTTGCGTGCGTCTTGCAACTTCTCTCCTCACTCCAGCGGTCGACAACAACTATGGTGCAGCTCGGGACAAAAAATATGGCGATGGGGGAAACACGAGCTGGCAGGCAAAACGGCTGCGAGCGGCACAAATCACGGTCTGCGCCCATTTCCTCCATTCCTCTTGTGCATTTTTCTGGCGAGCAGCAGTGGTGGATGGGTTTGGTGACGCGGGAGCATGCCAAGCGACAACTGGCAGCAACAGGCGATGGCAGAAGGTTGGAAATTGTGGGCTTTGGGTGAGCGAGTTTTACGTGCGCCTGTTAAATAATTTCATTTGGCTCCTCGTGGCGGTGCGTTGCCGGTTGTGGTGGTTTGCCAGTGGTTGCCCGTCGGGCCGTGTACATATGGGATTTGGGCTCACGGTCTGTGCACGGGCCTAATTGTTCAATTTTTTGATAGATTGAATCTTGGAGGCCCAATCTTTCAAAAAATAAGTAAGATCTCAGTCCAAGTAGTGGGAGCCCAGCTGAAGATCTGTATATTAAATCTTAATTAATAGATAGGATTTTATTTGTACTTTCTATCATGGTCCAAGAGGAAATTTTAAATTTTTTTTTATGTTTCTCGCATGATATGTGTTTAATAAAATGCGCAGCATCCAAGCATGATGTAGATAATAACAACACTTTTAATGCTTTTATTTACAATTTTAAAGCATGCTTATGTTATTTATTTTATATAATTAAATTGTAACTATATATTCGGAGTTCATGCTTTGCATTATAGAATTTTAGCAATGTTATAGTTTATGGCTACATAAAATTATCTGTACAATTGAACCTTATGAATTTAAAGAATTACTAAGCTTTGTTTAAGACCTCAACAAATTGATCCCTTATTAGATGTGGATAATCTAATAAGTAAACGTCTACATGTATAAGTTGCTTATTTTATTATTCATAAGTTCTAATAGATGGGATTTCATAAAACTAACATTTAATTCACGTGAGAAGTGGGAGCTCATGCGTAAACTTATACATGTGTAGCTTGCATATGGAACTTTCACAAATAATCTAGGGATTGAATTAAATGAGACAACCTTATTATAAAGGATCACGGTGTATATTAATCGATCTTTTTAAGGGAGTGTTGCGTATGGTGGTATGATTGCTTAGATATTCTCCAGAGTATAATTTATATCTGATGTCCCTACTCATTAGGACAATATGGTCTTGGTTAGTCTTCGATTATTAATTGAATTTCTTTAAGGAACCTGACATGGATTATAATTAAAGGATTAGAATTGAAAGATGAAATTTGATCAAGTGTTTTTTTGTAAACGTCCACATGTGTGGTTTGCAATAGATATACTTGGGCAAATAAGAGGAAACATTAATATTGTTTTTATCATAAGGTTTCAAGATTTATATGTTTCAATAGTTTGCAATTATGTTTTAATTTCTATTTTAATTGTTTTCAGACATGTATATTGCTCACGTTGTAAACCTCTTAGCACTGAACCCAGTAATTGGTCTAGACTTTCCTGAGCGGAAATATTGCTTTGTATATATTCTCTCTTTTGCGAATCATGCCTACATACTTTCTATGGATCCACTAGTTCCTCACTCTTGGAAGGCTTCAGTTTTTCAACAACAATTCTATGAAAGATGGAAGGCCTTTGATGATTTTGCTTACTTCTTCATTATAAAAAGTCTGTCTAGAGAATTAAAACTTATATAAAGGAAGTTCTAAAGTACTGTTGAGATCTAATTGGATATTGTGAGAGTATATGGGAAGATCAAACGAACTATTAATTATAATCTTGTGAAGGATTCTTGTTTGCAAGAAGATGGCTGAGGGATGTTCGGTAATTCTGCATTTTATGAGCATGATGAAAATTATGAGAAAGTACAGGATGAAAGGTGGACAAATTAATGCTCGTGTAGAGATTAACATTGTCCTGCACTCTTTTTCTGAGTCTTTTGATGATTTCATCAAGTTTCTTGCTGGTAGGCGTGAGTTTTCTCTTAATGAGTTACTCAGGGCACTGGTACAAGAACAATCTGACATCATGGCATTGGAATTAGCTCCAAATTTGTCAGCTTTTGACAATAGAGTAGCTGAGGCTAAGGGCATGCTTAAGAAGTTTGATAAGGATGAAATAGCAGAAGTCAACACCAGGCTACACAAGCGCAAGCAAAGTGGAAGAGTATATTGTCTAGTGCCTAGCACGGAAGGACAAAGTACGTCATGTGCATTTATAACAGAAACATGATTAGCATTGGTTTCTATCTATTCATGGGTAGTGGATATTGGAGCTACTGATCATGTTTCTTATACTTTGCAGGGGTTCGTGTTGACAAGGCATCTAATGCATGACGAGGTTACCATCTCAATGGGCAGTGGAGAGCGAGTCTCTGTAGTAGACATTGGAGATTTTACTTTCAGCTTAGAGATGAATGTTTTGATTTCCGTGAATGTTGCAACAAACTCATCCAATAATAATAATCATTTAAAGAGAAAGTTTTCTTCCAATGAGGATCAAACATATCTCTGGCACTAGAGAGTAGGTCACATCAGTGCGAATGATGATCTCTTAGATTCTTTCCCAGTGGTACCTCATCAAGTTTGTGAATCCTTTATAGAAGGGAAGATGACAACCAGGCCATTTAAGGCAAGTCAGTGTCGATCTGAGGATTTGTTAGAATAGATCAACTTTGACTTATGTTGACTATTGTCCACGAAAGCTCGTGGAGGTTATGAGTACTTCGTCACATTTATTGACAATTACTCAAGGTTTGGATATGTCTATTTCATTCGCTACAAGTCTCAATGTTTTGAGAGATTCAAAGAGTTCAAGACAAAAGTAGAAAATAAGCTAGGAAAGTTTTCTTTCAACGAGGCTCAAACATATCTCTAGCACTTGAGACTAGGTCACATCAATCTAAAGAGGATCAAAAGACCAGCGAATGATGGTCTCTTTGATTCATTCCAAGTGGTACCTCATCAAGTTTGTGAATCCTATATAAAAGGGAATATGATGTTGGGATTATATACTGAAAGCATATATGATTAAGTGTTTTGTACACTGGTCTTCATATATGTTGCCACAACAATGCTCGCTGTCTGATGAAACAAACATACAATGAACCATAATATCCTATTATCTCGCCTATAGGGATGATCATATGGTGTGTAGGAGATCACAGAGGATCATATGAATCGTTTGACCTAGCGAGATATAAACAGTATCACAGCTAAGACAGTCCCTGGATAGGCTGTCGGTCTAAGCTGCGGCACATCGTTTCATAAGTGGGCTTATCCTAGCTACTTGATGTGTCGGTACATGGTAATATATTGATGGGATCAACAGTGGGATGTGCCATTCTCATTGACATATGAATGAGCCAGATCCCTAACATACTTCCTATGATCTTAAACCTAACTGAAGGATAAGGGGCACACACAGATTGACCACACTTTGATTTACTAGAGTGCCGAGTCTTACATGTACTCTAATACTTGTATTTTGGGTGTTGGCAATTTGTGTGTGGCCTGCTTAGTCTGGACCTTTAGGTAAGCATATCCGTTTCAGGATGGTGACATTCCCAGAGGAGCTCACAAGGTTCATTATGCTAAACCCTGCAGGTTGAATTATTTAATTCAGGCATAAGTGAAAAGGAGTGAGTGGTATTACTCAGGAAATAAGAGATTAATTAATTGTGGCTGATTGTCATAAGCCAAATTAATTAATGAATGTCTAAAACCTTAAATATGTGGATCATGTTAGTTTGGTGCAACCTGTTCCTAATAACGTGGTAATAAAGGGGCGAGTCAGCATTGTTACCGTGGTGAAGGTTAAAACAATGTTTTATTAATTAATTATGTTCTGGGTTGAACAAGAAAGGATTAATTAATAAAGATGGCCCACTTTATTATTTGCATCTGGTCCCTGGTCTGGCCCATGAATTGCTCACAGCCCATTAGGGTTAGGGTTTCTCAAAACCCTAACACTATATAAAGGCCTTCTCTCTAACAGATCAAGTTAGACAATTCAGTATTGAAAATAGAGAGAGACGGCGGCAGCTATCCAGTGGGAGGAACTGATCGATTCCTCCAGATCTCGGATTCAACTTGGTAGATAATCCTCACCAGATTTCCAAGGAGCAAGGGAACAGATCAGAAGATCAGATCTGTAGGAACAACCTCCAAAGTCATCATTCAGATTCAGATCCAGATCTATTTCATCGTTATTGGCTCCGATCTAGATCTGTAGATCAAATGGTGAAATCAGGTATTCTCTAAATCCATCCTCTGCAATAATATTGTAGGAGCATGCATAGGATCGCATTGTTTATTTAATTGAAATTTGTTCCTAATATCCTAAGAACGATCCTTGGTAAGAAATTCTTTAATGGCAACTCGTGTTGTCCATCGTAGACTCAAACCCTACAATTGGTATCAGAGCCAGGTTCATGTTCTTAGGCTCTATCTTGGATAGATTGAAATTAAATAAATTTGTATGTTCATGGATGGATTTAAATTGTCGTAGATGTTTTTTGTTCTCGTGGCCTACTCGTTTTTGGATCTGTTTTTCACCACGAGAAAATCCGTGGTTAGATTTAATAGGGAAAATCATGTAATAGATTTAGATCTAATTTTTGTATTTTCTATTTTTTAAATCTGTAAAATTGAGATCCGGAAGAATTGAAGAACGAAGAACGAAGAACAACATCCACCACATCTCGCCGGCGGCTGCGCCGAGTGGCAGCAGCGGGCAGGCTCTCTGCCTGTGGCTGGGCCGCGCCCTTGGGCTCACTGCTGCTGTTGCTCGCGTTCTGGCGAGCTCTCGGTCTGGCGTGGGCAGCGCAAGCAGGTCGACGGCAGGTGTAGGCGGCTAGGGTTCCGCCGCGAGGAGCAGTTGCAGGACGGCGGCGGCGCGCGGGCTCGCCCGTCGCGTGCGTGCATACATGGCCTACGCAGCTCTCTCGTTTTTTTGTTGTGGTCCTTGTCGGTGAGCCTCGCAATTCCAACGACGGTTGGTGTGCGGCGGTGGCGACTGGCTCTGCGAACGTGGTGGCTGGCGAGGAAGCAGGCACGGTGGTGGAGCAGCAACATCGCGCGCTGCTGTGCGCGGCAGTGCAATAGCAGCGCAGTTTTTTGCTGCGGTTGTTGCTGTTTCACGTACGGGTTGATGGCAGTCGGCGTCGCCTGTGCCGGCGACGGGAGTCGCTGCGGCTGGTGGTGGCATCGCAGTCCAAGGGTTTAGATGTTGGGTGTCCGGCCGCAGGCGGCGGCCGGAAAGGCGGCGGTCGGCGGGTGTTGTGTAGGTGGCGGCTAGGGTTTCCAAGCCCAGGCCTGAAATCAGGCTTCTCAGCCCGGAGGCAGCCCGCAAGTCTGAAAGTTAGGGTTTGGTTCATGTTTTGGGCCTGAAACCCTAATTTGCAGCCCAACTACTGTTAATTCAGTCCGAATCAGATTTCAAGTCCAACGGAGGCCCAGTTTGAAGATCTGTATTGAAATTAAATCTTATAATAGTTAGATTTAATTTATTTCAGTTGTAATCGCATCTGAGGGGCCACGAGAAATTTTATTTGTTTATTTAATTATTTCTCGTACTGATGTGATTTATTATGTGCGCACTAGTAAATAATAGGAAAGCATGTTTATTTGCTTTAATTATTTACTGTTATAAGCATGTTGCAATTTAATTTTTGAGCATGTCTTATGTGATTTATTTTATGTTTAAAATTGTGTCTGTAAATTTCGGGATCATATTAATTTATGATGGAATTTTGGGTGTGACATAATTTATGGCAATATAAAATAATGTGTGCGCATGAAACCTTTAGAATTAAAAATACTAAGCTGGATTTTGGTTCTTCTCTAACAAAGATCATTAGACCTCCACAAATACGACCTCTCATTAGAAGTAAGGCATTTCGAAGCGTAAACGTCTGCTGAAGCAGCTTGCGTTAGAAATAAATTACCAGTTGTAGTGCGATGAGGTTTCTAAATATAACATTTAGTTTAAGATGAGAAGTGGGAGCCTCTAAGCAAACGTCTGCTGAAGCGGCTTGCATTGAGACAATTTTCACTGGTCTCTAAGATTAATCTAAATGAGATAACGAAGGGTGTAAAAGGCATGCGGTATGGGTCGAGTACGTATGCCAAATCGCCTTTTAACATCCGGAGTTAGGATTGTGGTTAATTGGCTTAGATGTTGCCTGGAGTATAACTCATGAATGATGTCCCTGCTACGGATAGGTGAACATGGTCTTAAGATCTCCAATATTAATTTCTATTGCTTAAGATACCTGGCATGTTAAGAAATTAAAGGACCTATTTTGGTCTGGTTGAGCGTTTGCCGTAAACGTCTGCTGAAGCAGCTTGCGGTAGATTAGCTTAGGCAATTGGAGAAAGCAAATTGCATTGTTTTATCTAAAGGTTCTATGCATATTTATTTCAATTGTTCGTAGTATGTGCTTACTTTAATTCGCTTATTTGTTTTCAGATATGTCTCAATAATCGCTCATTAATTCAATCGTACACAATTCCTTGACTGGTCCGAATTTTCCTGGATGGAAAAGTGACATTGTCAAGCTCTTGGATTCATTTGGGCATTTGTTTGTTCTGCAAAATCCCTGTCCGAGTTCGCCGACCGATACATCTTCCGATGAGGAGCGTGCACAGTATCACATGTGGATGTGGTCGAATGGCATGGCCAGACAATATATCTTGGCTGGTATGTCAGATGCACTGCGTCATCGTTATTGTGATGTATGGCTTGCGCATGACATTATGCAACGTCTTGACGTAGCATATGGCGGACTCGATGGACATGCTAGATCCAGTCTTATCAAGCGTATTGTAAGACAGAAAATGGGTCAGAACTGTTCGGTACGTGAACATGTGGAATCACTCATCCAGCTCATATATGAGTACACATTAATAGGTGGTCAAATTGACAACGATGTCAAAATTGACTTGATACTCAACACGCTACCGAAGTCATTTGATGACTTCAGAATTTCTGTTGAGAAAAACAAGAGTGAGTATACTGTTCACAGTCTGCTCAATGATCTTGTATCAACAGAAGCTTCTTCAGTCTTTTCTGTGAGTCACTCTAATTTGCTTCCGAGTCGAAAGAGTGATGTAAAAGAAAAGAGGAATGAAGGAAGCAGTGGGAGTAGTCTTGCCTTATCAGTTCATTCCAGATCTCTTGCTAAAAGTTCTTCTAAATTGTGTCGTAATGACATGAAGAAGAAGAATAGTAAAGGAGAGAACAAAGGAAAGAAAGATTACAAGAAGGACAAATGTTTCAAGTGTGGCAAGAAGGGTCACTGGAAAGTAAATTGTCCAAGTTTGGTAACTGAGGGACAAGGTACGTCATCTTTGCATTGTTGTTGAAACATGTTTAGTATCAGTTTTCTACTCCTTAGTGGGTAGTGGTAACCGAGGTCACTAATCGTGTTTGCTACACTTTGCAGGGAATCAAGCTTAAGGCTTGAAGATGGCGGAACTACCATCTCAAAAATTGATGCTGATAGTTGCTACTTCTGCTGATGGAGATTTTACTTTGAGTTTATGTTAAAAACTCTGTTTTTAATTCATGTTTCAAAAGAGATATTGTTTTGGTTTTGAGAAACATATTTTTCATCTATGGATTATCAGTTATTAGATAGAGGCTTTCTATCATGATGAATAACAGTGTTTTCTATTATAGATGATTATCTCTTCATTACTTGATTACATAAACTATCAGTGCTCTAAGGTATAATTTAAAAGAATCTCTATAGAGATAGGTTAAATCAGTCTAAGTAGTTTTAAGTAATTCATGGAATTATGGATTCAATCCAGGTATTCCTAAGAATGGTACTTATGACAACTACTTAGAGTTATAAGATAGTAACTTGGCCTTTTAATAGGCGAATTATATCTTTATGAATTATTTCGCGTTTGCTCTGGTTTGCTGGTTTGAGTCTACTTCCGCAGTTGCCTTAACAGACATTGATACTGTAATCATTTAAGATTTGGATATGTTTATCTAATTCACTACAAGTCTTAGTCTCTTGCTTTAATCAAGAGCGTTCAAGACTAAGGTAGAGAATAAGTTAAACAAGACCGTAAAAACATTATGGTTCATTCATAATGGTATATCTTAAGTGATGGGTTTTACAGTATCTGGCAGAGCAAAGGGATTGCATCCCAGTTAACTACACCTATTATTCCTCGATTGGGATAGTGTAGGTAAAACGAAATAAGATTCTTTAAAAGTTTATAAGTTATGCCAGCTTTGCCAAATTTTCGATTCTGGGAAGAGCGCCAAAAGCAGTTGTGTGTTTGCTTCATCTAGTGTCTTCTAAATCAGTTTCAAATACCCTAGCAGACCTTGACTCTGTCAAAAAGGCAATGATGGGTAATTCGGCTGTTAAGCTGATATAGGAATCTGATGTTTTGGAAGAAAGGTTTAAGCTAGCACTGCTTTGTGGGCTATTCCAGGTAAACGAAAAAGATGGTTGCCTTGTGTATCCCAGATACAAGCAAGTTGTATAGGATAAAACCATGAATCCAAATAGGAGATTGTTCTCTAACGTTTTTGAGAAGACAATTCAAATCCATCAGGAAATACCCCGTGGCATATTGAGCATACCTTGGAAGGTATGGTACCAATTGCACGGTCACCTGTGTAAGGTGATAAACCACAAATTAATGCACCATTAACTGACAACGTAAAAGGAGCATCGTTGCAGTGGGAGGTTGCCTTAACAGGCTTAATAGTACTAGTTCGTGGAAACAGTCTCTGGACTTGTTCCCAGCTTAACGAACAACATCGTACTTATCCCTTAAAGTGCAACGAAGTTGTTAAGACAAAAGATGCAGTTTAATGACGTCAAGTCATTGATTCAGAAATGAATCAGTAAATGTTATGGTTTTGTATCAGGATCAGTGATTGCCAAATAGCTTACCAGCTATAAGCAACTGATTGATATACAAGAAAAGTGCTCGAATGGCAACCTAGTCTATTCGAGAGTCTAGGTTAGTGAGTAAGGAATGTTTCACAACAAGACTTTCTCACTGGTTGCAATTATTAAACCCATTCGAATTCTTTTAACCATAACATCACATATGAATCTAAATATCTGGAAGATAGATGATGTCATTTGTATTTTATAAACGGGTACCTTGATAAAAGGTGACGACATCTGTATGCAACAACCAGATAGGTTATGTGCAAAGCATCATGTCTGGAAGCCAAGGAAGTTCAAGTATGAACTTAAGGGAGCTTCAAAGTCATGAAATAGACATTTCGATATTGTTTATCGAGAATAAGAGTTTCATGTACCAGTTATGTGTCAGCGGAAGCGTGGTTTTCCTTGCACATTATGTAGATGGTATTTTCACATTCGAAAACGGTGTGGAGATATTGTCAGGCATAAAGGATGGTTATCCGAACAGTTTCAGAAGTAGGACTTATGAGATCTTGGAACATCTTTTGAATTAAAGTTTTGTATGGTCAAAAGAAAAGGATGTTCAGGTATCTCAAGTCGCTTAAATTGATTCTGTGGTGTGTCGTTCATGGCAAAAAAGATTGTTGTCTGTCTATGTTGTAAATGAACGAAGGTAGATGTTTGTAATGCTATAAGCATGTTAAACAGATATCAGTTCAACTCTGGATAGGCACATTGGTTAGTGAATGAGCCTTGTGAGTTGAATGGCACCCGATATCCAGGAGGATCATAAGGAAATGAAATCGACCTCTAACTATGTGTTGGCCTTGGAGGAGGAGTTATAGGAATTCAACACAGTAGTGTGTTGCGGATTGCGGTATGAAGGCTGAGTTTTTGATAGCTTCATTAGCTTCTCAAGAAGCAGTATAACTCCGGTGTTATCCTCTAGAGGTGTGTGTTCTGAGTTTGCTTAATAAAATCACATGGAAATGTGATCATGTTGGAGCAATGACAAACTCAAGGGAACCCAAGACTCACAAGGTGGTGAAACACATAGGATGTGTAGTATCACATCATACGAGAAATCGTGACAAGAGGTGACGTCAATGCAGTGGGAGTGATTGACAGTATAGACACACTTAATACTTTAATAAAGCAATTGTAATATGCTTTAAGTATAAGTGGGAGATTGTTGGGATTATATACTGAAAGCATATATGATTAAGTGTTTTGTACACTGGTCTTCATATATGTTGCCACAACAATGCTCGCTGTCTGATGAAACAAACATACAATGAACCATAATATCCTATTATCTCGCCTATAGGGATGATCATATGGTGTGTAGGAGATCACAGAGGATCATATGAATCGTTTGACCTAGTGAGATATAAACAGTATCACAGCTAAGATAGTCCCTGGATAGGCTGTCGGTCTAAGCTGTGGCACATCGGTTCATAAGTGGGCTTATCCTATCTACTTGATGTGTCAGTACATGGTTATTATTGATGGGATCAACAGTGGGATATGCCATTCTCATTGACATATGAATGAGCCAAATCCCTAACATACTTCCTATGATCTTAAACCTAACTGAAGGATAAGGGGCACACACAGATTGACCACACTTTGGTTTACTAGAGTGGCGAGTCTTACATGTACTCTAATACTTGTATTTTAGGTGTTGGCAATTTGTGTGTGGCCTGCTTAGTCTGGACGTTTAGGTAAGCATATCCGTTTCAGGATGGTGACATTCCCTGAGGAGCTCACAAGGTTCATTATGCTAAACCCTGCAGGTTGAATTATTTAATTCAGGCATAAGTGAAATGGAGTGAGTGGTATTACTCAGGAAATAAGAGATTAATTAATTGTGGTTGATTGTCATAAGCCAAATTAATTAATGAATGTCTAAAACCTTAAATATGTGGATCGTGTTAGTTTGGTGCAACCCGTTCCTAATAACGTGGTAATAAAGGGGCGAGTCAGCATTGTTACCGTGGTGAAGGTTAAAACAATGTTTTATTAATTAATTATGTTCTGGGTTGAACAAGGAAGGATTAATTAATAAAGAGGGGCCACTTTATTATTTGCATCTGGTCCCTGGTCTGGCCTATGAATTGCTCACAGCCCATTAGGGTTAGGGTTACTCAAAACCCTAACACTATATAAAGGCCTTCTCTCTATCAGATCAAGTTAGACAATTCAGTATTGAAAATAGAGAGAGACGACGGCGGCTATCCAGTGGGAGGAACTGATCGATTCCTCCAGATCTCGGATTCAACTTGGTAGATAATCCTCACCAGATTTCCAAGGAGCAAGGGAACAGATCAGAAGATCAGATCTGTAGGAACAACCTCCAAAGTCATCATTCAGATTCAGATCCAGATCTATTTCATCGTTATTGGCTCTGATCTAGATCTGTAGATCAAACGGTGAAATCAGGTATTCTCTAAATCCATCCTCTGCAATTAATATTGTAGGAGCATGCATAGGATCGCATGGTTTATTTAATTCAAATTTGTTCCTGATATCTTAAGAACGATCCTTGGCAAGAAATTCTTTAATGGCAACTCGTGTTGTCCATAGTAGACTCAAACCCTACTGATGACAACCAGGCCTTTTAAGGAATGTCAATCTCGAGCTGAGGATGTTTTAGAACTGATCCACTCTGGTTTCTGTTGACCAATGTCCACAAAACACCATGGAGGTTATGAGTACTTTGTCACATTTATTGACGATTACTCAAGGTTTGGATATGTCTATTTGCTTCGCTATAAGTCTGAATGCTTTGAGTGATACAAAGAGTTCAAGATAAAAGTAGAAAAGAAGCTAGGGAAGACTATCAATATATTATGATCAGATCGTGGTGGCAAATACCTCAGTAACGAGTTCTTGCAATATCTATTAGAAAATGAGATTACATCCTAGTGGACTGCACCAGGAACCCCTCAACAAAATGATGTAATACAATGAAGAAATAGGATTCTTTCTGAAATTGTTAGGTCTATGATGAGTTATGCAAGCTTGCTGATTTCGTTAAGGGATATGCCTTGGAAACAACCACATTTTTGCTTAACCAAGTACCTTCTAAATCACTTCCAAAAATGCCTCTTGAACTCTGGTAGAGGCAAAAGACCAATTTGACCATAATGAGGGTTTGGGGTTGTCCAACATATGTGCTTACAAAGGAACATGATAAATTAGAAAGTATCTATAAGCTTATGTTGTTTTTAAGATATCCAAGGCCGACGAATGGTGGTTACTTCATGGAGGACAAATATGTAAGAAACCACAGATCCAAGAGTGAAATTATTCTCCACTAGCTTGGAGGAAATGAAGCAATTCCATCAGGAAAGCACAGTGTACTTGTAGATTCACCTATAACCGGTGAGGGATACTAATACTGCCATCAATTCTAGACATAAGACCACAGAGTACTGTGCCAACTACTGCACAACTCAGATGTCATGTCGCAGTGGGAGGGTTGTTCGGCAACCAGAAAGGTACATGCTTATGGGAGAGTCTTTTGACTTGATCCTGGAAAATGGACTGGATGATACTGACCCATGGACATTTGACGACACAGTATATAATAAGGATGCAGATAAATGACATGCCACCATGGATTTGGAGATAGAATCCATAACGGATATGGATGTAAACCAGAAAACCGATTTGCCAGATGGCTATAGAGCCATAGGCTGCAAG
Source organism: Plectranthus barbatus (assembly GCA_026898455.1). Lineage (NCBI taxonomy): Eukaryota > Viridiplantae > Streptophyta > Magnoliopsida > Lamiales > Lamiaceae > Plectranthus > Plectranthus barbatus. The sequence goes on along the minus strand of JAPKLW010001649.1, from coordinate 79,197 downwards.
TCGGTATAAAATGGAAGAAAGGAGTGAATGGAGATATGACGGCTTATAAAGCAAGGCTAGTGAAGAAGGGTTATAGTCAGAAACAAGACATAGACTATGATTAGACTTTCTTACCGTTAGCTATGCTTAAGTCCATTTAGATACTCCTAGACAGAGCAGCAGATATGGACCTAGGAATCTTGCAGATGGATGTCTAAACTGCATTTCTAAACGGGTACCTTGGGGAAGGTCGAGAAAACGATATGCAACAACAAGAAGGATAGATGTAGAAGGGCGAAGAGCATTTGGTCTGGAAGCTCAAAAAGTCACTGTATGGACTCAAGCAAGCTTCACGATCATGGAACTTACGTTTTGATGAAGTGATTAAATTATATGGATTTTTACAATGCTCAAACGAGAGTTGCGTACACCGTCTGTGTGTCGGTGGAAACATGGTGTATCTTTCATTTTATGTAGATGATATTCTTCTAATTTGCGATAATGTGGAGGTATTGTCGGACATAAAAGGGTGGTTATCCGAGCAGTTTCACAATTAGGACCTTGGGAATGCGAGGTACATCCTTGGGATAAAAGTCTTGCGGGAGCACAGGAAAAGGTTGTAAACATTGTCTCAAGCTTCATATGTGGATAATGTGATTGCCCGTTTTAGCAAGCAAACTACCAAGAAGGGTTTGTTGCCCGTCAGGCGTTGTGTACATCATTCTAAGGATCATCATCCGGAGATACAAAAGGAGAAAGATGAGATGAGCAAGGTGTCGTATGCAATGGCCCTGGAAGTCTCATATATGCAATGCTATGTACGAGGTCAGATATTTGCTTTGTTGTATGCATGGTAGCAAGATATCAATCTAACCTTGGAAAGGCGCTTTGGAGCCCGGTAAAGCACATACTTAAATACTTGAAAAGGACTAGAGACTATTGTCTCATCTATCAGTGTAGGGTGTTGTGCCCTTTTGGGTTATACAAATTTGAATTTTCAGGCAGATTAGGATGAAAAGATCTCCACCTCTAGCTATGTGTTTAAACTGGGAGGTGGGGCCATATCATGGAGTGCAAAGCAGAAGTGTATTGTTGACTTCACAATGGAAGCAGAATATGTGGAAGCTTCGGAAGCTTTGAAAGAAGCAGCATGATTTCGAAACTTCCTTTTAGAGTTGGACGTGATTCCTAAGTTGGCTAAGAAAATCACGGTATTTTGTGATAACTCTGGTGCTGTGGCAAACTCAAAAGAACCACGAACTTACAAAGCAAAAAAACACATTGAGAGGAAGTACTATATCATATGAGAAATCTTAGCAAGGGGTGTTGTGCTGATAGAGAAGATAGACACAAAGGATAATTTAGTTGGTCCATTCACAAAAGCTATGCCACAGAAGGGGTAAGAGGTGCATCTTCGTAACCTTGGACAGCGGCTGCAGCAGGCCACGTGATATGATTGATGTAATAGCTAGATTACTTTAGACACGTTATACTCTGTAAATCACATCTATGATGCTTTAAGTATAAGTAGGAGATTGATGGAATTATATACTGAAAGCATTATGATTATTATATTATGTAAAAGGTTTATTGGTTAATATACTGGGAATCATTAATGTTGTATGATCATCTCTTGTTTGAATTAGCAAACATATTTTTCAAACGCTCTTATCTTTTTATCTCGATGATAGAGAGATCATATGGTGTGTAGTAGAAAAGGAAGATTGTATATATCACTTGACCTAGCGAGATATAAATAGTTATCACAACATAGTCAATCCCAGCATAGACTGTCGATATAGGCTACATAATATGCGACAATAAGCAACTTATCTTGGTTTTTCGGTACGCTAGTGCGTGCGGTACGCATTGATAGGTCCTAAGTTAAGATCGATTCCTCAGCTGACATTAAATGAATCTTGATCTTGGTGGATGGAATCTTTAGCCTAGGTAAAGGTACAAAAGAATACGTAGATTTGTGTGTCACATTGAGATGTAGTGAAAGGTTCTAGTCGGGCTTGTATGTTTGTATCTTGGGTGGTAGCAGTTTTTGTATGACTGTCTGTGACTGGAACTAGGTAACTACATCCAATATAGGATGGTGACATTCCTTGAGTAGCTCAAAAGGTTGGTTATGCTAATGACCTGGAGGCTGATTAAGTTCAACCTTAGGTAAAAAAGGTTGAGTGGATTGACTCAAGAATATATGAAGTTAATTAATTTAATAGCTTGTCAGTGCTTAAATTAATTAATGAATATCTATAACCTTAAATGTGGGTATATACCAAGGATGTGTAACCTGATCCTCATAACGTGGTAGCAAATGTGTAGGACAGTATTGATTCTCTGGTGGCACGAATCAATATTATTAATTAATTATACTCTGGGTAGAATATGAGAATTATTAATTATAAAGGCTTGTTTTGGTATTTGCATTCTGGTCCTTGGTCTAGCCCATGAAAGCTCAAGCCCATCAGAGATAAGATTTCTCCTATAATTCTATAAATACCCCTCAGGTTCTCAGATCATAACACACCGCAAGATCATACGTTGCTAAGAAGCAAACCAGGATTTTGGAGCTGTGATTTGCGACTAGAGATCTGAGAACGAGGAGAAAATTCTACTTCTCGATAGTCACGGAATTCAGAAGGATTCTTCACCAGATTTTTGGATCAGAGCTGGATACAGATCAGAAGATAAGATCTGGAGGATATTTATCTTCTTATGCCTTATTATTTTCGAAATGAATTTGATTAATTTCAAAAATTAAATTCCTTCTTCTCGTAGGATTAAATTTTGTTTCGCAAGAAAGAGGATCGTTGATCAAATCTCTGTGTATCGAGTTCTTCAGTTTCTACAATCCAGGCATTCCGCATAAACCTTCTTATGCATATTGAATAGGAGCATGCCAGGATTAATAATAGGTATATTAATTTATTTTGATATCCAATTATCAATCTATGATTATATTGATTAAGTGATTCAATTCGCGACAACGAAATCCCTTCAGGTTCCTAGTGCAATCCATTGAAATGTAATCGTATTATCTGAGAGGTACTACAAGAAGTCGTTACCCAGGTATTCTCCACCACGATCCGTTCGTAGTGTCTTGAAAGTCCTGCTTAGCTTCTTCTGTACTTCTGTCATGAATTCTTTGAATTTCTCAAGGCATTCACACTTGTAGCGAAGCAGGTAGACATATTTAAATCATGAGTAATCGTCAATACAAGTGATGAAGTACTCATAACCTCCACGAGCTTGCGTGGACATTGGTCGACATAAGTTATAGTGGATCAATTCCAACACATCCTTTGCTCGACCCACACATTCCTTAATATGCATGGTCGTCATCTTACCCTCTATACTGGATTCACAGACTTGATGAGGTACTACATGGAAAGAATCAAAGACACTATCATTAGCAAGTCTGTTAATCCTCTTTATACTGATGTGACTGAGTCTCAAGTGCTACAGATATGTTTGATCCTCGTCAAAGAAGAAAACATTATCTTTAAATGATTATTATGATTGGATGAGTGATATGTGCGTGAAATGACCTATGTTTCGATGTTCGTACATGCATGTTTGCATTCATTTTACTCCCATATCATATGTTTTCGTGTTGTTTTCATTGTGTTTTCGTGTTTTGTGAAATTTGGACTGTTTAAGATAGGTTTGGAGCATAATTCATCATTTTAGGCGAAGTTTTGGTGGAAAATCGACCGATCTAAGCTACAAAGGGTGTGAAGATCGATAGGGATGACCGATCGTGCAGAGCTCGACCAATATGTCATTTTAGAGAGCAGGCTTGACCGGTCCACTACAGAGCTCGACCGATCTGGCACTTTAGAGGAGAATCTCGGCCGACCCTCTACAGAGATCGACCGATCTGGCAGTTCTGTGGAGAATCTCCATCAAGCCAGATCCAGACTGGGCAATCTGGAACATTTTATTCGATGATTTTTCAGTTTCGAGCTATCCCAAGCGATCCTTCTTAAGATCCGTCGATCCTGGGGACTGAAAGCTGAGTATAAAAGGTTGAAAAATTGAATTTAAAAGGGGAGATTTAGATTTTGGGATAGAATAGAACGGTTACTTTCAAGGTTTACACTTCCCACTCATTTCCAACCTCAACTAATGTTGATTTCAAGCCAAATCAATTCAATTGGTAGATCAATGAAGGCTAAGGAGGAGACCAAGTCTTAAATCACCCAATTGGGGAAATTCTCTACCTTTATTTACTCTTGTAATGGATTTGTTTGCATTTTGTGTTCAATTGAACCTCATTAAAGGTATGTGTAACTAAATCATTCAGGATATTGGTAGATTGAAGCTTTTAAATGTTTAATTGAACTTCAGTTGTATGTTTACTTCCATTCACTTGATTGCACTCACTTGAGCTTTTTCCCAAATAAGATAGTGTACCGAAATTGCAGCCAATACACGGATCTAGGTGTTGTGAGAATTGTAGATGCATATAGGTTTTGATCCAATCCCTATGCGGAGATTGCCTATAGATCGATAACTTATGGTCTATTTGGAGTTGAATTAGATGCTATAACGTATTGTTTGTTTGTTTAATTTCATCTATTCTTGTCCTACGGTTCAAAAGGAGATAGGAAGTGTAGGGTAAGTTGATCATCTTTGAATGGATTAAATATTTGTTTGCGTCATTCAAATAAATTTCATGGTTTCAAGGTGGATATCTTAACATTGTCCTTGTTTTGTCATTGTTGAATTTGATGTCTTGTGTTTGAGAATTCTAATTGATAAAGAGCGTGGAAAATTTATTGAGGAATGTTGAAGAGAAAGCATGTTTATTTTAAGTTTTCTTAGTTGGATAGTTAGAGTTATTCATTACTAGTATAGTTCACAACTCAACGACTAGTTCATTCTTAGATATGAAACAATACACGAGTCTCTAGTATTCTAGCGGGCAAATCAGGAAGAGCTCGAATTGATTTTTTATTACTTGTGTGCACTTGAGTTTAGTTAACTTAGGTTGATTAAATTTTGTGTGCATCAAGTTTTTGGCGCCGTTGTCGGAGATCTTCATTTAGTAGATTGTTATATATTAGATAAAGTGTATTATCTTGTTTAATTGTTTGTTTGAAATTTGTTTGTTCTTGATTGGAGTCTTTGGATTTGTAGGTGTTCAATGTTAACAAGATCCAAAGCTCGATTCTTGGAAGAGCAAAAGTTCCAAAAAAAGGTTCGAGAGTGAAGGAGTTGAAATAGAGCTTGAAATAGAGAATATGCAGGATATAGGGAGGATAGACGAGCTCGAGAGGCAATTGGAAATGATGAGAGCTTTAATATAAACAGAATGAACCGAGAAGGCCACTTCAAAACCTTTTTAGGCCTCAAGGAGAGCAAGCCACCGGAGGTTTCCGATTGGGAGAGAACGCAACTCAATTTGAGATCAAACCTCAACTTGTCCAAATTATTCATAGCAATCAGTTTGGTGGCCATGCGACGGTGGATCCGAATGCTCGTATCTCGAGATTCCTAAGTAGCACATTCGCTTGAGAATATTCTCATTCTCTTTGAGAGATGGAGCGAGACATTAGTTCAAGGGCCTCAACAAGTCTAACATTGCTTCATGGGAAGTTCTTCGAGAGAAGTTCTTGTTCAAGTTTTTTTGTCCCAGTCTAATATTAAAGAGAAGAGCAGATATTACCTCCTATTGTCAGCGGTATGATG
>JAPKLW010001649.1:5235-73505 GCA_026898455.1 Plectranthus barbatus | reverse complement strand
ATTAAAGAGAAGAGCAGATATTACCTCCTATTGTCAGCGGTATGATGAACCGCTATATGAAGCTTGGGACCTCTTCCGAGACCTTCTCCGAAGATGCCCGAGGCACGGGTTATCAAGAAGTCAACAGATTTGCAAATTCTACAGAGGTCTCAACTACGAGACTAAGGTGATGATGGATTCTTCTACGGGGGGTTCCTTCCTAGATCAAGAGGAAGATGAAGCTTGGCAAACAATAGAAAATATGTCGGAGAATAGCTACCAATGGACAAGGGAGAGAAAATATCATAGGTCAGTCAAGTCGGTGAATGAGATGCAAGAAAGCAAAGAGTTGAAGAAGGAAATCACCATGATGCGAATGAAGCTTGATGCATTAACTAACTCGGGGAGTAGAAGGGATGATGTGATATTGATGAAGCAAGAAGAGGTCTACCTAGAGCATGTGAACTTTCTTAGTCAATGAATGGGGTTCAACAACAATAGAGCTCCATACATCCCGCCAGGTAATATGTACTATCATCCCTCCAATCGTTGATATGTGCGTAAAATGATCTATTTTTCGATGTGTGAGCGTGCATGTTTGTGTCCATTTTACCCTTATATCATATGTTTTTGTTGTTTTTTGTCGTGTTTTTGTGTTTTCGTTACAGCTCGTACTGCTTGTCTTTCAAATCTCTGACGCAGACGCTCTCTTTCCTCACGACTTACTTTTGGACAATCATGTTTCAAGTGATCAGGAGACTTGCATTCAAAACATGTTCTTATCCTTTTTTCAGTAGGGTGCTGCATCATGCTCGTTTTTGCTTCCTTTTCGGCTTTTGCTTCCAGAATCATCTTTTGTATTTTTTCATCTGTTCTTCCAGTTCGCCTATTTTCTTATCTTCATCGTTAATTGTAGAAGTTGATGAGGTCTCCTTGGATGATGTAGTAGAAGCAGGTGTGGACTTTTCTTGATTGTAGAAAGGTTTCCTCGGAGATTTCCATTTGTTTCCATCTTTCTTGACAAAGTACGCTACGTCTTCTTGAGTTCCAACGCTTGTGGGATTTGGATGTATAAGCTTCATTTTTCTTTGACTGCTGAATGATGAATTCATGTGACTTGAGTTGGGAGAAGACTTCAGCGGTCATCATATTATTGAGATCTTTTTCACTCATGCTTGTCATCTTGACAAACCAATCACTCCTGGGGTAAAGCTTGGATATAATTTTCTTATTCATTTCCCCTTTGTCATATGTCTTGCCGACATTTTTGAGTTCTGCTATGATAGTGTTGAACCTTTCTTCCATTTCCTGAATGGTTTCTCCTGGAATCATGGCGAAGGATTCGTACTTGTCCAAAGCGACTTGTAGCTTGTTTCGCTTCATCTGTTCCGTTTCCTGAGAAACTTCGCACACATAATCCCACATCTCCTTTGCGGAGTTATAATCTAGAGCTTTGTTGGACATTAGGGGGGGTAGACATTCCATAATTAGCTTCATGGCGATAAACTCCAACTGGCCTCTCTTTTTGTCTTCAAGAGTCCATTCCTCTTAAGGTTTACTCACCATCTCAGGTCTGGGTTGACCACCAGCGGGTCCAGGGGGCGCAGTGTTGACCTTCATGATTTCAATAGGTCCAACCGTTAGGATGTCCCTCATCTCTGGATGTATGCTCTGTAGCTGGATCATGGCCTTCTTTTTCCATGTTTCGAATCCATCTTTGTTGTACTTTGGGAGAGCGTGATTAGACATCGTCGTTACCTGAGCTATACGAATACAAGAGATGCAAGGAAAGACTAGGATCTAGGTCCTAAGCGACTCAGAAGCAGTCGGTTTTTCAACCTCCTGCTCTGATACCACTTGTTGGTCCCTTATGATCAGAGTCGTCGTGGTTATAACAAAGTACACACACAAAGTGCAGCGGAATAGATTGTGTTTTCTTGTATTTAGATTATTCTCAACTTTATTTTTGTTAGGGTTTTCTTAGGTTACCTCTTCAATTATACACTAGTAACGTGGTTACTAGGTTTTAAAGCACAATGGTTTGAAAAGGAGTAACAACAAGACAACACACAATTTATAGTGGTTCGATCAAGTGATCTACGTCCACTCCTTAGCCGAATCGCTAAGAATTTTACTAGAAAGTATACGGTGTACAAAGAGTTGCCTTTCCTGTTAAGCAGTCAGCCTTCTGAAGATCTGTCTGCTTTACGGCTATCTTCCGATACTCCGGGCTTTCTTGGTGTAGCTCCAGCTGAGTCAAGGGCGCACCTTCGTAAAACTCGCTTTCACCACTTACTTTGGAGTAGTTTAGAGTTTCTCCGAACTATAGAGTGTGCTCGGCTTCAGTGCCCGCCTTAATCAATTTCTCCACACGAAATTGACTGCTGGATGCTTTCCTTAAATGGAAAGTGATCCCAATGATTGAAGATTCTTGAACCAGTTCAAGAATCACTCAGACGAATGTCAGACGTGGTGAGACACTCGGAATGTTGAAGGCCTTTGAATATCTCTAGATTGCACCTTTCAACTGGACTGCTCTCTTGCCTTTTTGCCTTTTTGTTTCTTTCGTATATCTTATTTTTTTTTGTTAGAGAGTGAGCAGCTCCTGCATTGTCTTTTGACTTCCCTTTTATAGTTATGATCTTGAAGTTTGGGTCGACAGATCCGTTTAGACACAACGGATCTTTCTCCTTAAATGCGGGTAGCTATTTACTAATTTTTCTGCTTTCTAACAGGCTTTTCTGTCCTAATTCTGACATGGCTAATTGTCGCGCGTTGGTCAGAATGGCAGTGTAGCAGTCCTTCTATTTTGCTTTGCTGAGCTTCTGCTGGTACGGGATGCTGGATCTCTTTCAGCATGATTTTGATCTCCTTGCACATCGAGTGCTTTGTCTGCTATTCTGATTTGATTTGCTAGCATCTTCAGCGGTCAAGGATGTGTTTGTCGAATGCTGATCTGCTTAGCATTCTTAATTCGCACAGCCTTAGCATTGTTTGATGTTTGCTGAGATATTCCAATTAGCCTATCCTATTACAACACGATGTTTTAACCTATACAGGACATTACATCAGTTGCTAAGCTATGCTAAGGTTCAGCAATGATCGACCGTCAACGAAGATTTGATCCAACAAAACCTTTTACAATAATATCCTAAGGGTGTAATTTACAAGTATTTTCCCAACACAAGTTTTTATATTTATCTTTGAAGAATTTTACTATGAATATGTGTAACTGACTTCTTTCTCAGATTCTAGGGTTTCGAACTATCAATGTAAGCATGTTTGATTAATTGAATTATTTTCCCTTTCCCTTCATAGTTTGTGAAATCTCTGTTTATTCATAATCTTGATTTTGTTGGGCACATCTTAGGATTAATTAGTTGATTGCTTGAGACATAACTGTAAAAGTTTTCAATGGAAAGAGTTTTCACAATATAATTTGATTTCTTGTCTGAGCAGAAGGCGATTAATTATAGGAATAAATCTGTAGATCTTTGGAGTTAGTTAATTCATCTTGAGACCGAGCGGAGATAGGTAATTGACTAATCTACTTTGTGAATTGTCCAACAAAGAAGTTCATAATACCTTTCTGATGTTTCACTACGAAGTGGAATTATATTGGGAATTAATCAATTCATTCATCCATGTCATACTTGATAGGTAGATATCCCTGGAATCTGTACTTCTCATAATTTTTCATCAAAAGTATTTTAATTTCCCTGTTTACCTTTCACTTGCAAGTATTACGATTTTCAAAACAACCAAAACCCAAAAATTTGATCTTCCTAACCAATATTTTGAGAACTTCTGATTTAGTACTTAAGATTTTTCGTTAATTCATTCCCTGTGGGATCGATAATTTTTATCTGCCGCTATATTATAAGCTTTGCTAAGTCGCTAGTAAAATAATTTAGCGATCAGACATCAAGATCAAGATTCCGTTAATATCAGATAAAAGAATTGATATTTACTTCGGTTCTATCAATGTGTATCGCACACACCAACATACAAAGAAACTAAGATAAGTTGTTTATTACCGTGTATACTGCTGCCTATACCAACAATCTATCCTTGGACTATCTCGGCTGTTAGAACGGTTTATATCTCGCTAGATCGAGTGATCCATCTGATATTTTGTGATCTAGTAAACACCATATGATGTCCCTATCAACGAGATAAGAGGATAAGAGTGTTTGCAATACATGCTTGTTAATTCAGATAGGAGATGAACATACAACATTAATTATTCCCAGTATATTAACTTAAAACCATGTACATAATATACCAATCATAATTCATTTAGTATACAAATCCATCATTTCTTCCACCTTATAGTAGAGCAGGCCATGTGCTTGCCTCTCGAGCGGCATAGCAGGTGCCTCCCTCTTCTAAAGGTGTTGCCCAACATGTCCTGGACTCCACTCATGATCAGTCGCCATCTCAAGAGGGTGCGCTGAGGACCTTGTAGGTTGATGCTGCACTTAGAGGTCGAACGGAGGTGATCCCTTCCTTGCAACATCCTAAGGGAGATGGCTTCATTCTGGGACCTAGCAAGTAGCCTCCTGTTTTACCTTCTAAGAGCCTCAGCACCTCCCTTCTCCTAGACACACCTTCTACTGGGACCTCTGAGCCACCTCCTCCTAGGCCATTTCCTGCTACCAACCACACCAAGGCCGCCGATTCTGCCACAAATCCATCTGATGTGAACCTCCAAACAATTTAATTTTTCATGATCAAACAATTTTATATTTCTGCATGGATTTTTTAAAATTTACTATTGCCTAGATATCTTAATATTTTTGCTCTACTGTTATTTTTTAGCTGCTAGTATGCAGCTCTTTTTTGGATTGATAATCCGCACTGTGTTTTGCACCTCGTGTTTGTCTTCGTGGTGTTGGATTACATGTTGAGATTGTATACTAAAACCATTTATGATTTAGTGTTTCCGTTGGATACATTGGTCTTATAAATGTGTTACATCAAAGGTATTAGGGTTAACAAAACCCTCATACTATATATACCCCTTCTCTCTATCATATCAATATGAGAATTTAATATTCAACACAAAATATTGAAGGAAGATAGAGAAAGCGGCGATGGCTATCAAAGGGAGAAAGTGAATGATTTCTCCGGTCCTCTGATTCAACTCGGTAGCGTATCCTCACCAGATTACCAAGGAGCAAGGGAACATATTAGAATATCAGATTTGTAGGAACACCAATCAACTCGGTCAACTGCCGTTATTCAATTTGCAAGAGTTGAGGTACTCCTAAATCCATCTACTACAATTAATATTTTAGGAGCATTCTTAGGTTTTGTTGGTTTATTTAATCTAAATTTATTTTTGATACCCTAATAATAATCCTTAGAAAAATAATTTAAAGTGACAAAGCATGTTGTCTATTGTAAAATCGAATCCTACGATTGGTATTAGATCAAAGTTCCAATTCTTAGGCTTTGTCCTAAGTAAATTGTGATTAAATAAATTTGTATGTTTTTGGATGGACTTCAATTGTTGGGGATGGTTTTGTTCTCGTGGCCTTCTCTCTTTTAGATTTGTTTTTCACAATTAAAAAACTCGTGGTTGGATTTGATAGGAAAAATCATATAATAGATTAAGGTTGATTTTTTTATTTCATTCAAATTTGTAAAATTGGAGAAATCAAGAAACGAAGAAGGAAGAGAAAAGGATTGCATCCAACACAACAACACCACCTCAACAAACAACATCGACGAGTGGCAGCGGCACGACAAAACCATAGTTTGGACACGTGGCTAGGTCCTGCCCAATTATGCTACTGACATGCATGTTTTCCGTTGTGGTTTACAGGCATTCATCGGTGAGCAGTCCAGTAGGTGGCGATGTGCAGCAGAGCTGTAGCCCGATGGGGAAGCGGGCGTCGACCGCAGGCTGCTGCGCGTAGTGGAGCTGAACTAGGGTGGGTTGCGCATGCTGCTGTATCTCAGCTTCCTCACGTAAGCCCTGTGCGCTACTCCTGAAGTTCACCTCTAAGTCAAAGTTCGGTGAGAAGCGGTGATGTTGCCGATGAACGACATCACGTTCGGTTGCACTAGTGGTCGTGGGCTAAGGAAGGAAATGCCGCATGCGGCTATGCGCAGCAGTGGAGGAGCAATGTAGCATGTGCTGTATTTGCGGGAGTTCTGCATTGCTTGTGGGCTTGCTAGCAGGACAAGTGGTCTGCAACGGTGACCGAACATGGCAAGGTCACTGGCGTGGGCAGTGACGATGGTAGATGGAATCTGCAGGCAGCGGCAGGGGCTGACCGTAGGGGGCGGCGCTGCTGCTTTAAGCTAGGATTTGCAAATCTTAGGTTGGCCCATAGTCCTGGAAATTAGGGTATGGTTGCTATTTTGGGCCTAAAACACTAATTTTGAAGCCCTTTTGCTATTTTTTTCAGCACAATTCAGATTCCAAGTCTGACGGAGGCCCAGTTTGGAGATCTCTATCAATACTAAATATTTTAATATTTCAATTTAATTTATTTCCATGTAATCACATCTGAGGGGCCACGAGAATTTTTTTGTTTATTTATTTATTCTCGTTATGATGTGATTTATTTTGTGCGCTTAGTAAATAATAGGGAAGTCTGCTACTGCTTTATTTATTTATTGTTTAAAGCATGTTGTATTTTTATTTATTAATCATGGTTTATGTGATTTATTTTATATTTTAAATTTTGTCTATAAATTTTGGGATCATATAAATTTTATATAGAATTTTAGATGTGACAAAATTTATGAGACATAAAATAATGTGTGGGCATGAATTTTTTAAAAATTAAAATACTAAGCTGGATTTTGGTTCTTTTCAAACTAAAATCATTAGACCTCCACAAATATGGCCTCTTATTAAAGTAAAGCATTTCAAAGAGTAAACGTCTGTTGAAGTAGCTTGCGTTAAAAATAACTTACCAGTTCTGATGTGATGAGGTTTAAGATGAGAAGTGGGAGCCTCTAAGCAAACATCTGCTACAGCGGCTTGCATTGAGACAACTTCCACAACTCTCTAAGATTAATCTAAATGGAATAGCCAAGGATGTAAAATGCATGCGGTATGGGTCTAGTACGGATGCCAAATCGCCTTTTATTATCCTGAGTTAGGATTGTTGTTATTTGGCTTAGATGTTGAATAGAGTATAAATCATGAATGATGTCCCTGCTCTAGATTGGCGAACGTGGTCATAATATCTCCAATGTTAATTATTTTCCTGCGGATACCTGGCATGTTTTGAAATTAAAGGGCCTATTTTGGCAGAGTTGAGTAGTTTCTCATAAGCGTCTTTTGAAGCATCATGCGGTAAATTTACTTGGGCAATCAGAGGAAACAAATTCTATTGTTTTATCTAAATGTTCTATCCATATTTATTTCAATCTTTCGTAATATGTGCTTACTTTAATTCGTTTATTTGTTTTTTCAGATATGTATATTATTGCATCGCTCATTTATTCAATCGTACACACTTCCTTGACTGGTCCGAATTTTCCTAGATGTAAAAGTGACATTATTAAACTTTTGGATTCCTTTTGGACATTTGTTCTGCAAACTTCCTGTCCGAGTCTGCCGACCAATGCGTCGTTCGATGAGGAGCGTGCAGAGTATCACATCTGGATGTGGTCAAATTACATGGCCAGAAAATACATCTTAGGTGGTATGTTAGATGCACTGCGTCCCTGTTATAGTGATGTGTGATATGCGAGTGATATTATATGATGTCTTCACGTAGCATATAGTGGGCTCGATGAACAAGCTAGATCCAGTCTTATCAAGCAAATTATAAGATAGAAAATTAGGGTTGTTCAGTGCGTGAGCATGTGAAATCACTCATTCAAGTCATCGATGAGTACACATTAATGGGTGGAAAAATTAACAATGATGTCAAAATTGACTTGATACTCAGCAAGCTACCGAAGTCATTTGAAGATTTCATGATTTCTGTTGAGAAAAACAAGAGTGAGTATATTGTTCAAAGTCTACTCAAGTATCTTGTGTCAGGAGAAGCTTCTTTAGTCTTTTCTGTGAGTCGCTCTGATATGATTCCGAGTTAGAAGAGTGACGTCAAAGGAATGAGGAATGAAGGAAGTAGTGGGAGCAATCTTGCATTATCAAGTATTTTTAGTTAAAATTTCTTCTAAATCACGTCGTAATGACTTGAAGCAAAAGAATTGTAAAGGAGAAAGGAACAAAGGAAAGAAAGATAGCAAGAAAAACAAATGTTTCAAGCGTAGCAAGAAGGGTCACTGATCAATTATAAGTTCGAATATAAATTATAGGAAAGAGGCAAATAAATTTATAACTCAAGTGTTGTACCCACAGGGAAAGTATAACAAATCTATTTTATGTACTAGCCATGGTTTCTAAATCTTGATTGTTTTGGTACTTCATAATAGGGTTTTGGTTTTGTAATTGAAAGATGAGAAAAACAAAAATTAAAGGTTTTAAAATAATAAATAAAGAGCACAAATTCCAGGGCAAATAATCAATCTATCAACATGTAAAATTCTTCAACTCAGCAATAGGGTAAAATTAGATTAAGGTTAATTCAATTCCTTGTTTGGCAATTTAAACCCTAGATTACTAATCTATGACTATCTACTCTCAGGAAGACAACATTAATCAATCTCAGTAATTATCTAAGTTAAACCTACAATCATTTCTTCCTTTTGAGACAGAAACCAATTGTATTTAATTCCTCTTCCTATTACAAATTTTCACCTTTCAGTCCTTCAATTGATAACTATAAACTTAGATTCAATTTCATCTCTCGATCCTTCTAGATTCGATTGAATTTAAACAAGAAATAAAACCATGCTATTGAGTTTAATAATTCAAACAAGCATCAAGATGATTATTGAAGCCATAGAACTTGTTAGGGTTTCTAGCCACAAAACATGGATAGGAATAAAGAAAACATATTATTTAAATTCATAAAATAAATTTACAATTGGAATAGAAATCTTGAAGTCTATAAAAACTCCAATGCTAAAAATAAACTCTGAGGTATGATATCAAGAGATGTCCCTAATTTTTCGAGTTGTCGAGTGTTCATAGAGGAGAAATTATATCTCAATTAGATATTGGGCTAAAATATTGTGAACTTCCAAACTAGGCAAATTTTCTTTCTTGGACCTCCATGTCTATTGACACACGGCGTGTCGATCAACATGGAGCTTCATGTAGATCAACACATGGCATGTCAATCGACATGCAGCTTCATGTAGATCTTCCTTTTTACTTCAATTTCGATCGTCATCAGCCATCTGTGTCAATCGATAGTGGGTGTGCTGATCGACATGGAACTTCCATGTCGAGCCTCTTATTT
The DNA here is from genome assembly GCA_026898455.1 of Plectranthus barbatus. NCBI lineage: Eukaryota > Viridiplantae > Streptophyta > Magnoliopsida > Lamiales > Lamiaceae > Plectranthus > Plectranthus barbatus. The sequence continues at coordinate 64,185 of JAPKLW010001649.1, read as the reverse complement.
TTCTATCTTCGATCCATATCAACCACACATGTTTATCGACAAGCATCATGTTAGTCGACATGGATGATTTTGATCAGGTTTTCAGCTTATCTTCCACGTCGGTCGACATCCTGTATGTTGATCGAAACAACAGTTCTGTTATTCCAGCTCTTTTCACCACATGACTACTTTTTAGCCCATAAACTTGCAAAACCTCACCATGGCAAGCGTAATATCCTCTATAACACACTTATGCACGAAAATAACTAATAACTACACCTAAATTAACTAAAACAGTGGAGAAAAAACATGGATATGTTTGTGTAAATACGAGCTTATCAGTCACTGGAAAGTAAATTATCCATGTTTGGTAACTAAGGGACAAGGTATGTCATCTTTTGCATTGGTTGTTGAAATAAGTTTAGTATCAATTTTCTACTCCATAGTGGGTAATGGTTACTAAAGTTACTAATCATGTTTGCTACACTTTGCAACGAATAAAGCTTAAGGCTTGAAGATGACGGGATTACCATCTCCAAGATTGATGATAGAAGTCGCTACTTCAGATGATGGAGATTTTACTTTATGTTTATGATGAACAATGGTTTAGTTTTGAAGAGATGTTTTGTTATAAAACTGATTTCCATTTATGTTTCTATAGATTATCAACTATTTTTTATTTAATTATTATGTCATGTTAAATAACAGCGTTTTCCATTATGATCAAATGGATGTTTCTCTTCAGTATTTATTTACATAAATCGATAGTGATCTATTGCATATTATAGAATCTTACCAGAGACGAGTTAAGATCTGCTTAAGTAGCATGTAGTAATTCATGGGCTTATGGATTTCATCTAGGGTATTCTAAGAATGGTACTTATAAATACCACTTAGAAGTAAAAGATGATAATCATGCTTTTTAATAGGCAGTTGAGTCTCTAGGAGGAATTTCGTGTTTGCTTTGTGTGAGTCTACTTTCGTTGTTGATTTATATAGGCATAGATATTGTAATTACATAAGATATGGATATGTTTATCTAATTTACTACAAGTATGGGTCTCTTGCTTTAATCAAGAGCGTTTATGACTAAGATAGAGAAGAAATTAAACAAGATTGTAAAATATTATGATTCCTTCATAATGTTGTGTATCTCAAGTAGTGTATTTTACAGTATCTGGCAAAGCAAGGGATTATATCCAAATTTTCTATACTCGTTGTTCCTCAAAGAAATGGTGTGGAAAAATGAAAGAAATAAGATTCATTAAAGTTGATAAGCTATGTCTGATTTGCAATTATCGTTTATGGGAAATTTAACAAAAGTAGTAGTGTATTTGCTTAAAGCTAGTGTCTTCTAAATCAGTACCAAATACCCTTGTTGATCATGATATTGTCAAAGGGCAATGCTGGGTAGTTTAGCTTTTGAGTTGAAGAAGGAAGTTGATTGGTTAGAGGAAAGGTTTAAGCTAATAATGCATAGTAGGCTATTCCAGCGAAACGAAAAATGTGGATTTTATAATATTCTATACAAGAGTTGTTGTATAGGATGAAATCATGAATTCAAATATAAAATTGTTTTTCCAATGAATCGGAGAAGACTATTCAAATCCATCGGGAAATTGATGGATTAATATACTGAAAACATTATGATTGGTATATTATGTACAAGGTCGATTGATTAATATACAGGGAATCATAAATCCTATTTGAATTAACAAACATGTGTCACAAATGCAATTATCCTCTTATCTCGTCAATAGGGAGATCATACAGTGTGTAGTACATCACGGAAGATTGTATGAATCGGTTGACCTAGCGAGATATAAATGGTTATCACAGTTGAGACAGTTCAAGGATAAACTGTCGGTGTAGGCTGCAGCATACGCGGTAATAAGCATCTTATCTTGGATGGCTTGGTATGCTAGTGTGGGGCACACAATGATAAGGACCTAAGTTGAGATCGATTATTTTATCTGACATTAAAAGAATCCATATCTCTATGGCTTGATGAGATCCTAAACCCAAATGAAGGTACGGAAGTATATGCAGATTGTGTATCACTTTGAGTTGCAGTGAAAGGCTCTAATTGAGCTTGTATATTTGTATCTTGGGTGATAGCAGTTAGTGTATAACTGTCTGGTACCGGAAAAAGGTAACCATATCCAGTATAGGATGGTGACATTCCCAGAGTAGCTCAAAAGGTTCGTTATGCTAAAGTCCTGCAGGCTGATTAAGTTCAAGCATAAGTGAAAAGGTTTGATTGGATTGACTCGGGAATATAAGATGTTAACTAATTAAATAGCTTGTTAGAGCTTAAATTTATTAACGAATGTTTGTAACCTTAAATGTGGGGATAAGCCGAGCCCATGCAACCAGTACCTCTAAACGTGGTAGCAAATAGGCCTCAGTTCCTCAGATCACAACACACCAGAAGACCATATGTTGCACACAGCAAACCATATTTTGGGAGCTGTGGTGATCGACTGATGTGAGAAACGATGAGGAAATTCTGCTTCTCAACCGGGCGAGGAATTCGAATGGAAACTTCACTAGATATTCGGGAGGAGTTGGGATACAGATCAAAAGATCAGATCAGGAGGATCTTCTTTCTTCTCTCCCTCGTTGTTTTTGAAAATATTTTTTATTTTCATTAAGATTTAATTCCTTCATCTGTTAGGAATAAATCTTTGTGCGTGGGAGAAAAATGATCGAGGATCAAATCTCTACGAACTCGTTCTTCAGGTTTCTACAATCCAGTTATTCCGTATAAACCCCCTTATGCATAATCAATAGGAGCATGCTAGGAATAATCATAGGCATAACAATTTATTTTTGATATTCTAATTAACGATCCTTGGCAAACGGACTTCGTGATTCAGTTCATGAATCCCTTCAATTAGTATCAGAGCGAGGTTCTTTAATTGACTCTATCGAAAGAAACAATATTGCCTATGATTCGCATGATATTTATTATTGAATTATTGCATGTATGGGTTTTGGATTGTATGTTTGTGTTTTTTCGTCCTCGTGGTTCTCGGGTTAATCCGCTGTTTAAAAAAGATTCGTTTATCTCCCACGAGATAAATCCATGGTTAGATTTATATTCCAAATTGTGTTAGGATGCAATTCAATGTAATTATTCAAATTCAAAATTAAATATGTAAAATGGAAAATGAAGAACGCAAAGAACACGAAGAACAAAGGAAGAACACGAAGAACGAAGGACCGCACGAGAGAGCACGACGGCGCCGACATGGCAGCACGCCATGCACGGCGGTCGGCGAGGGCAATCACAATAACGACAAGCGCGCGGCTGGCCCACGGCGGCGACAGCGACGCTGCGAAACCCTAGGGTTTCAGCTCGCGCACGCAGGGCGAGGGCCGCGTAGCCACTGCCGGCCAGGCAGCTGTGGAGCTACGGGACGATGGTGCGAGTGACGGGGGTGGAGGCCGGGACGGCGGCGAGCAGCGGCTGGGGCGTGCGTGCAGCATACTTGCGCAGCACTGGCGGCGCTTCCTCCCCCTCGGATGGCGTTGGCGGGGTAGGTGGTGCGGCGTGACTCAGGCGACGGGGTCGCGGGCTGCGGTGGCTCGGCAGCGAAGCGACGCGCGCAGCAGCCACGTGAACCGTAGGGTTATTGTGCTGCGCGCGGCTCATGCGCGGCCTTCCCTGCGCAATTTTGGTGAGTCACGGAAGCCGAATATGGAGAAGAAGGTGATGGCAGTTCGGGCGATGATCGGGGCAAGCCGGGGCAGCGGCATGCCAAGCGGGCAATGGCTGGAGGAAGCAGAATCACGGGCTACAGCCATGCGACGTGCGTGCATGGCTGCGGCACGATTCTGGCAGCCCTCGCGGCGGAAGCAAGTCGCCGGCGGCGGTGGTTTGACGGTGGTGGCCCGTTAGGCTGAGTTCTCGCGGGATATTGAGCTTGCAATGTGTGCCCGACCCGTGATTTGGTCAACTGGCCCAGTTGTTTTATTTTCTGATGGATCAAATCTTGGAGGCCCATTTTTCATAAATTAAATTCAAATCATAATCCAAGTAGTGGGAGCCCAGTTGAAGATCTGTGAAATAATTCAAAAATATAATAGATAGGATTATTTCTTAATTCCGCATCATGACGCCACGAGGACATTTTTTTATTTATTTTATTATTTGTCTTCGAATGATATATGTGTTTAAATTAATTGCGCAGCATATAAGCATGTTGTAGATAATAGGAGCACGTTTAGTGCTTTTATTTACAGTTTTGAAAGCATGCTATGTGATTTATTTTATGTAATTAATTATAACTATAAATTCGGGGTTCATACATTGCATGATCAAATTTTAGCAATCTTATAATTATGGCTACATAAAATAATCTGTGCAATTGAAACTTATGAATTTTAAATTACTAAGCTGATTATTTAATAAGACCTCCACAAAGCGATCCTTTATTGGAAGTGGGTAATTTATTAGGTAAACGTCTACATGTGTAGCTTACTTAATTTATTATTCATAAGTTTTAATAGATAGCATTTCTTAAAACAAACATTTAATTCATGTGAGAAGTGGGAGTTCATGCGTAAACGTCTACATGTGTAGCTTGCTCATTGAGTTTTCATAAGTTCTCTAGGGATTGAATTAAATGAGACAACCTTATTATAAGGGATCAGGTGTGTCCTATTAGATCCTTATATGGGAGGGTTGGCTTTGGTGGTAAGCTAGCTTAGATGTTATCAAGAGTATAACTCATTTGTGATGTCCTTGCTCAGTAGGATAATATGGTCTTAAGTTAGTCGCCAATTATTAATTTCATTTGTCTAAGGAACCCGGGAATGGATTCGAATTAAAGGACTACACTACTACAAATTTAGGCTATGCTAACACCCTTTTCCTAACATGTATTAAAAAATGTTGTGTTATTATACATATAATGACAATTGTAACTAAAAAGTAATGTTAGATTTATATTAAAAAAAATTATAAATTAAAATATAACCTCAATTTTTAAAAGTACTTAACCCCACAGTTCTTGAAGAGTGCGAGGAAAAACGAACTCCATAAACAAATAAAAAGAGGGGGAATTACAATTTAAAGTAAAAATATCTCCCTCCAATATTTTGGGTCCAATATTTTCATCTCTAACTTTTTCTCTTCATATGTTTCTTTATTTCTTATTTTTCTTCTCATTTTTCGTCCAGATAAATACCAAGGACATAATAACATCACCCAACATTTGTGAAAAATAACGGTGCCTCTTGTTAGCAGCATATTTGTGCAGAAATCTCAGCGGGTTCGTCCAAATCAAAACACAAGGTTGTAAGATGTTAAGGGTTATGATTCTTTCTCTTTTCATTCCTTGTGCAGTACATTTACTTGTGCTTGAGTCGACAGGAAGGTTAATGAAAAATCCTTATTTCTGTATGCCAATTTGGTTGCTTGAGTTTGATTAAAATGGGTGGGTTTTCTTGTGTAGTTATATTCTTCTCTCTGTGAGTGTTGCTTGTTTTCTAGCATTTCCAAATTTGACTATTTTAAAATTGATTTTAGAGTTAGGGTTTGTTTGCTCTGCCCGTCAATCTATCGATGACAGTGATGGTTACTATTGTCTTCTTATTAATTTGAGTTCATACCTTACTTTACGAAAATCAAGCCTAGAATCATTATTGTAGTAATGAATTTCTCTACATGTTTTTTGTGGCAATTATGTAAGGATTCAACCCCTATTCTAGGTTTTTCTTTGGGTTTAAGGAGTTTGCTGAATTGGGTCTTTTTAAAATGATAACAAACTTGTAATTTTGCTGAATTATTTCAAGTGATACATCTAGTTATTCAATTTCAGATCTTAATTATTTAAGTAATCGAAGACCCTTCCTTTTTGCAACTGTGAAAAGGTTATACCTCCACCAATGTATCTAACTGAAAGAAAAGAAGTAAAAAATACATAAGCAAGAACTATGAGGAATCAACAACATTCATCTTTCTCATTTTCCATAATGTAGTCTATTACAAAGCTTCAACTAATATAGATCCAGCTACTAAGTTCAAGCTTAATAGTTGTCATGTTCTAACAAAGCAATTCAGAACATTAAATACCAATTCCTTACAAGTCAAATGACAACAAATAAAGCAAGTTTGTTTTGTTCAGTTGTAGTCTACAAATACATCTGTTATTTTCTTGTTTCTTTATACTGCTTTGTTTTGTTTTCTTCCTTGCTCAATGGTTGGTGCACACCTGGAGGCTGAGTTGGAATATTCAAATTATTTAATCTGCTAACAGTAACAGAGTTTCTTGATTCTTCTTAGGTTAGTTGCTGCTGTGTATGTTTATCTATTTTTTTTTGGAAAGGGATATGTGCCAATTTATTGTTGTACTTAATTTAAGTTCTCTCTTTGCAGTTGTAGAAATAGAGATAAATTCCTCTCCAGCGGAGCATAAGATTCTCAATCTATGAAAGGTATTCTATTGGAATTACTCTTTACATAGTATACGAGATAATTCTATTAACAAATACAAATTTTCCAGATGGAACGTATTGAAAAAATCTTCTATTTAATTTTGTTTTACTCTCATTGTTTGCTTCTCTTACTGATCTCCGTCTTGTTTAATTGAATTAGCAATTTATGTACTGTGGATAGTGATAGAACTAAATGATGGATTAACTATTTCATTAGAGAATGAAAGACTCGATGTAACGAAAGACTCAATAACAAATCCTCCAAAGAGGCCCTCAGCTAGAAGCACCTCGTTGTTAGTCCTCTGATAGGTAAGTATGACATGTCTTTGTTGATTTCCGAGATATTATGAATATTTAGCTGCACAAACCTTTTTAAATTTCAGGACATCTAGCGCTCACAGAATTTCATTTTTAAATTCAGCCCTTATAGTGAGCAAACTTTAATTTTCTTAGGTTATTGTTGTTTAAATAGTCTTTGAATAGATTTCTTTTTTGTTCTTCACTCATTGAGATGGGTTTTCTTCCCTGTCAGGAGAATCAAGTAACGGGCATTGAAAGAGAAAGAAATTGCTGTCGAATATCTCTGTTCAACTCAGACTATCAAAGTCAAGAATAAGGTATAATAACCATCTTGTTTAATCTGTACTGGTAGTGAAGCAGGTTCATTAATGAATATATTGGTAATATCTTTTTAAACGATAGTCGCTTAATCTGTTTGAATTCCAGGAGGGAATTATTTCTATTTCGGATAAGTTAATCATCATTTCATCACTGTGCAATAATCATTATATTGTTAGAACTTAGAATATAATTCTTACTTAGTTGTCAACATCCGTTTAGTGTGAAAAAAGGTTATGCTAAATGGAGACTTTATGGTTAATAACTTAGTTGAGTAAGACACTGTAATCTTGGAGTCTTTTGCAGCTAGTGCAAGTAATGATGAGCTTGTTTTTAAAAATCAGTGATTGAAGTGATACCAATTGTTCTAGAACCAAATTGGAATTATAGTTGTTACTTTTTAGGTATTAGGGACAAATAACTGACAAATTATTTTAACTAAAAAAATGCAAGGATTGCAGGTAATTCTTATGCACTATTATCATTGAGCTTAAAGTTGCATTATTGGTGGTGATTTGTTTGATCTCATACAACACAAATAAGTAATTCATCTCAATTTGACTTGGAGAAAAATATCATTACTAGTTCTCCGAAAAGGGGATAGGAAAAAAATGTCATGTAGGTGAAGAATGAATCGACAAGTTCATTTTCCAGTTTCTCTTCCCCTATTTTACAGATTATATAATTGACAGGAAGATCATTAAAATGTGAGGACATTTTTGCTTATCACGGAGTAAATGAAAAAGTTTTAGCAAGAAAAATAACAGGTATATAAGTTCATACTAATGTGTATACTTATTTTATTTGATTCTATTTTGTATGTAATGATTGCTCGTGCATGTAAAATATGCACATTGTCGTGGTGGATTCTGTAAGTGTAATTGATCAATATTGAATTTGTTAAACATTCAGTGTTGTTTAATACATCTAAACCTTCATTTTTAACTTTCTTATGTTTGAGTTATGATGTTATAATTTAATCTACAGGTTTTGTATATGAAATGTGAGACAACGCTTGTTCCAATTTGCTTTGGATTCTCGACATGATTGCAAGCCAGTGAAACACCAAAATGAGGTATTCAACTAAATTTACTTATTATTTATCTTAATTATTTAATTGTTTAAACAGTAAGATTTTTTATAATATATCAAGCAAGTTAATTTCGAAAAGTAACTTTTATCACCTCTTTTGTTTTATGTGTAGAACACGTTAATTTTGTTATTAGTTATATCTTGTCCTTGTGTTACCTTTTAAAGTATTGTATCATTGTTTTTCTTAACAGATTTCAATTTATATTGATGAATGATGAAGATAGATGCAAATGGTAGAGAGAGTGAAAGACATAGTTGCTCGTTGTTTAGTAGTAGCTTTGATACTTTGTCGACAAAAGTTTGGGAATTGTTAGCTAATTTCTTGGTGTAATGATTGAGTTTCGTACTGTTTTTATGAATAATTTATAAAATTTGTTGCATACATTATTAAACATATTTATGAAAATATTACTTAAAAGTTCTTTATTTGATTGCTTATTTTATTTGTTGATGTTCATATTTAATTAGTATACAAAATATGAATTTAATGAGAAAAATCATGATAAGATTTTTTATTATTCATACATATAAGCTTTTCCTAACAATAAACAAAGAATGCTCAAGTATTTTTTGTCACAGTACATGGTGTCAGTAAAAATAATTTAATACAATAGATTAGTGTGCGAAGTAAAATATTTTTACTCACAGTGGAATATTGTAACTTTAAATTCATTTTTCTAGCACATAAATATGTCAAAATATGTTAATTATCTTGACACATACTGTTGTTATAAGCTTTCACTCTATAGTGACACCTTTTTGGACAACAGTATGTAATAGTGTCAGCATAGTAATATGTGTCACAATAGTTATTATTTAATGACAGGTAATCATGTCGGGACAACCATATTTTATAGTAGTGAGCTAGAATTGAAAGATGCAGTCTGATTAAGTGTTTTGTTGTAAACGTCCACATATGTGGCTTGCAATAGTAATACTTAGGCAAATTGGAGGAAATATTAATATTGTTTATCATAAGGTTTCAATATTTAATTGTTTCAATTGTTTGCGACTATGTTTTAATATCCGCTTTAATTTATTGTTTTCAGACAGTTCTTTACCAAATGTGATCAATATCTTAGCACAAAACCAATTAACCGGTCCTAATTTTCAAGAATGGAAACGCAACTTGGATTACATCCTTGTTGCAGAGGAACATAAGTTTGTCCTTGATAAGCTTCGTCCGACTGCTTCCACTAATGCATCGACTGGTGAGGAAATGAGCTACTATAATAAGTGGCTCAAGTCAAACAATATAGTGAAATGCTATATGATGACTACAATGTCCAAGGTACTTGTACAACAACATCATTCATACAATAATGCTAGTGACATAATGGACAACCTCACATCGACCTATTGTGAGTCAGAACGAGCTGTCAGATTCAATCTCACGAGGGAAATCATGGGAAAGAAAATGGCGAAAGGAAGCTCGGTCAGAGAGCATGTGGTCAGCATGACGTATCTCATGGATAAGCTCACGCTGCACGGAGGTGGTATCAATGCGGAAGCGCAAGTTGATATCATCCTCAACTCTTTGCCAAAGTCCTTTGAGATCTTTAGACTAAATACTATCATAAAAAAGAAAGAGTACACTCTTAAGGAGTTACTCAATGACTTGATGGCAACGGAGTCAGTGATGCTTCCAGAAAAGGTTGCTTTGGCTACTTCAGGAAACCGTCCTGTTGCGCTGGTTGGCAAGAGGAGCAAAGGAATGTTTAAGAAGAAAGCCAAAGGTACAACTTCGGTGAAGAAGTCAAAAATTATACCGGGCGTGCCTGGGAAAAGGGACAAGTGTTTTAGATGTGGCAAGGCTGGTCACTGGAAGAAAGATTGTCAAGTCAGGAAGACTGGACAAGCTGCGTCATGTGCAATTATAACAGAAACATGTTTAGCATCAGTTTCTACCCATTCATGGGTAGTGGATACTGGAGCTACTGATCATGTATTTTATACTTTACAGGGGTTCAGGCTGACAAGGCAGCTGAAGCTTGACAAGATTACTATCTCAATGGGCAGCGGAGAGCGGGTCTCAGAAGTAGACATTGGAGATTTTACTTTAAGCTTTGAAAACAATGTTTTGATTTTGAGAGATGTTTTATATATGTCAGTTATTTGGTGGAACTTAATTTCAGTTTCCAAGTTATTTAGTGATGGATATTTAGTTATTTTTGATAGTAGAGTTTCTATCATTGGGAATAACGGTGTTATCTATCTCGGTAAACTGATTGACTCTCTCTATATCATTGATTGTATGCATAAATCTTCCGTGAATGTTGCAAACTCATCCAATAATAATAATCATTTAAGGAGAAAGTTTTCTTCTGATAATGATCAGACATATCTCTGGCACTTGAGACTAGGTCACATCAATCTAAAGAGGATTAAAAGATTACCTGTGATGGGCTCTTGGATTCTTTTCAAGTGGTACCGCATCAAATCTGTGAATCCTGTATAGAGGGAAATATGACGACCAGGCCTTTTAAGGCAAGTCAGTCTCGAGCAGAGGATCTGTTGGAATTGATCCACTCTGACATATGTGGACCAATGTCCACGCAAGCTCGTGGAGGTTATGAGTACTTCGCCACATTTATTGATGATTAATCAAGATTCGGATATGTCTATTTGCTTCGCCACAAGTCTGAATGATTTGAGAAATTCAAAAAACTTAGGACTGAGGTAGAAAAGAAGCTAGGTAAGACTATCAAGACACTGCGATTAGATCGTGGTGGAGAATACCTCAGTAACGAGTTCTTGCAGTACTTGTCAGATAACAGGATTACATCCCACAATGGACTGCACGAGGAACCCCTCCACAAAATGGTGTAGCGGAAAGAAGAAATAGAACATTCTTGGAAATGGTCAGGTCGATGATAAGTTATGCAAGATTGCCAATTTCGTTTTGGGGATATGCCTAGAACACAACGGCCTTTTTGCTTGACCTGGTACCTTATAAATCAGTTCCAAAAATGCCTCTGGAACTCTGGTACGGGCGAAAGCTAAGTTTGAACAGAGTGAGGGTTTGGGGTTGTCCAGCATATGTACTGACAAGGGAACCTGATAAGTTAGAAAGTAGGTGTAAGCTGATGCTGTTTCTAGGATATCCAAGGCAAACGAAAGGTGGTTACTTTTATTGTCCTTAGAATCAGAAAGTGGTTGTTAGTACCAACGCAAGATTCTTGGAGGACGAATATGTAAGAAACCACAGATCCAAGAGTGAAATTATCCTCCACGAGTTTGAGGATATGGAAGCGATTCCATCCGGAAAGCCCAGTGTAGTGGTAAATCCACCTGTAATAGGTGAGGCAATACCAACACTGCCATTATTGCAAGGTATGAGACCAACGGGTAATGTGCAAACTACTAACACAGTTCAGATGCCTCGTCGCAGTGGGAGGGTTGTCCAGCAACCCGAGAGGTATATGTTCATGGGAGAGTCCTCTAACTTGATCCCAGAAAGTGAAGGAACATGCCGGTAAAGGCGGATCGTCCGCACGATCGATGTTGGATACCAAACGTACACATACATGGTTTAATTAAATTAAATCAAGGAGATAAAAAATTACCAATAGATCTTTAAAGATCTGAAGATCGATTCCACTGGAGATCTTCTAGCATGTGTCCCACGAACCACGATCGGATACCGGGTGGACAGCAATCCTCTGAATCGTAGATGCCAATCCAAAACTATAGATCTACAATGTTTGAGAGAACTAAACCCTAACCATCGCTCAACACATGAGCTTATGAAAATGACAACTAGGGTTTTTCTCTCAACTATAAGATCCTATTTATAGGCATCTTCTAGGGTTTCTAGTTGGGCCAGGCCAGGGATCTCTAGAAGGTATAGGATTAGGCCTCCCATAAGTCCAAACACATATATTCAGCCCAGAATATAAATTAAACTTATAACATTAATTCATTCCACTAGAGAATTAATGTTGCAACTGCCATCCTATCCCAATGTGAATCAGGGCTTCTATTTGACTTAATTAATTGCCCGTGTTTAAGATAACGCACATCCATTAATTAATTAAAAGCTCTGACAGCATTAATTAATTAATATCTTAATCCTTAAGTAGTACCCGATCAACATTATTATCGTATCGGAATAAATTCCACCTGCAGGGTTTAATACGATAAAACTTATGAACTCCTTAAGGGGATGTCATCAACCTGGATGTCCAGGACACGGTGCCCTAATGTGACTATTTAAACACATACAAATAATGTTGTTACCCATGATACGGAGTATATTGAATCATCCTTTTGATTCTCACCCATGGTACGTCAAAGTAACAAACAATCATTTACATGTATCTAAATATCACATCTGGGGTTAATAATTATCAAAGTCGCCGAGACCTTGGTTCTTCATAGAGTCAGAACAGAAGAACACGTCTCACCGCGATCCATTCAATGCGACACCACGCACTAGCATAAACTAATAACCAGGACTAGATATCTCAAGTTTATACTACAACCTAAAATGATAGTTTATCCAGAACTATCTCAGTTGTGAATACGTTTTATATCTTATAAGGAACCCAACAATGCGATCTTTAGTCGGACGACGCACCCACCACATTGTATACAATATAAGATAAGTGGATATACACGCAATCATGAGATTGCATCTATGTGATAATGTTTGTTTCAGTTATTTACGGGAGATTAAATACATGAAGAAGCTCGCTTAAATGTTCGCTTTACAGTATACTCCAATAGATAGCGGACTGGATGATACCGATCCCTGGACATATAACAAGGCGGTATCTGATAAAGATGCAGACAAATTGCTGATCGCCATGGATTCGAAAATAGAATCCATTACGGCTATGGATGTATACCAGAAAATTGATTTGTCAGATGGCTATCGAGCCATTGGGTGCAAATGGGTATAAAAAAGAAAGAAAGAAGCGAATGGTGAAATTACAGCTTTCAAAGCAAGGCTGGTGGCGAAGGGTTATAGTCAAAAAGAATGTGTAGACTATGACGAGACCTTCTCACCGGTAGCCATGCTTAAGTCCATTCGTAAACTCCTAGCCATAGCAGCACATAAGGACCTAGAGATTTGGCAAATGGATGTCAAAACCGCGTTTCTAAACGGGTACCTTGAAGAAGGTAGGGACATCTATATGAAATAGTCAGAAGGTTATATGTAGAGTGGCGAAGAACATTTGGTCTGGAAGCTAAAGAAGTCGCTGTAAGGACTTAAACAAGCTTTACGGTCATGGAATCTGCATTTTGATGAAGTGATTAAATCCTATGGATTTTCACAATGTTCAAACGAGAGTTGCGTGTATCGTCTATGTGTCAGCGAAAGAGTGGTGTTCCTTGCACTTTATGTAGATGGTATTCTCCTATTTGGCGACAAAGTGGAAGTATTGTCGTGCATAAAGGGGTGGTTATTCGAACAGTTTCATATGAAGGACCTTGGGGAGGCAGGATACATCCTAGGGGTAAAAGTATTGCGGGAGCGCAATAAGAGGATGCTGACCTAGTTTCAAGGGTCATATGTGTATACTGTGATTGCCCGTTTCAGCATGCAAACTGCCAAGAAAGGTCTGTTACCCTTCAGACATGGCATACATCTTTCCAAGGATCAGTGTTCGGTGACACAAAAGGAGAAAGATGAGATGAGCAATGAGTCGTATGCATCGGGCGTGGGGAGCCTCATGTATGCAATGCTATGTACGAGGCCAAATATCTTCTTTGTTGTAGGCATAGTAGCTAGATACTAATCTAACCCTGGACAGGCGCATTGGACCGCGGTAAAGCACATACTCAAATACTTGAAAAGGACTAGAGATTATTGTCTCGTCTATCAGTGTGAGGAGTTGTTCCTTGTGGGTTATACTGATTCGGATTTCCAGGCAGACTGAGACAAAAAGAAGTCCACCTCTGGCTGTGTTTACATTGGGAGGTGGGGCCATATCATGGAGGAGTGCATTGCTGACTCCATGATAAGCTCATTATTTCACTCACTTATCTATATTATATTCATACTATTTTATGTAGTTTTGTTGAGTTTATAAATATATTCTATGAATGAGTCTATATTAGGTGGTATTATGCGCATTTTGGTGTTTTTGTATGGTTTTAGGCCTAAGTTCACGAGAAATCCGTTCCGGAAGCAGTGACGTGTAGGAGTAGCAGTGAAGATTTTTTCCACAAGAGGAATTCGAGCTATTGGCGCATGTCAATGGATGAAGCTTTGAGTTAGCTCTCCAACGCAACTGGAATCGGGTCAATCGGAGTTCGGGAGAGGAAGTTATGGCCAAAACCGTGAGACCGCGCAGAGGGGGCGAGAAGTTGCGTCGACAGACGCCAATCATCATCGATCGACGTGGACCTGTTGGCACGGGAAATTGGCTGAATTCAAGATTTTTCATATCTTTGGCCCTAGATTTGGTAGGATACACATCCACCACTATAAATACCTATGTAAATTCGATTTTTCAGAGCAGCCCGATGAATTCCCAATCATTCCTCATTCCAGATTTCAGATTTTAGAGATTCCAAGAGTTTTTATGTTTATGTTTGAAGACATATTTTTGTGGGAAGACATTCAGACTCAAGTTTTTATGCAATTCAGGTTTTATCTATCTATGATGAATATTACTATGAATATGTGTAACTAATCTCTTCCTCAGATTCTAGGTTTTCGAATTATCAATGTATACATGTTTGATTAATTGAATTATTTTCCCTTTCCCTTCGTAGTTTGTGAAATCTGTGCTTATTCATAATCTTGATTTGCTGATCACATCTTAGAATTATCTAGTTGATTACTTGAGACGTAACTGTGATAGTTTTCAATGGAAATAGATTTTCACAATATATTCTGATTTCTTGTCGTAACTGAAGGAGATTGATTGTAGGAATAAATCTGTAGACCTTCGGAGTTAGTTAATTTATCTTGAGACCGAGCGGAGATAGGTAAGTAATTAATCTACTTTACGAATTGTCCAACAAAGAAGTTCGTAATACTTTTCTGATGTTTCACTACGAAGAGGAATTAAAATTGGGAATTAATCGATTCATTCATACATAACATACTTGATAGGTAGATATCCCTGGAATCTGTGCTTTTCTTATCTGAATCTAAAAGCCTTTTAATTTTCCTGTTTAATTTTCATTAGCAAGTATTGCGATTTTCAAAACAACCAAAACTTTTTAATTGATTTTCCTGACCAGTATTTTGAGAACTTATGATCTAGTACTTAAGGTTTTTCGTTGCTTCATTCCCCTGGATCGATAACTTTAGGGTTTACAAATTTATTTGCCACTATTTCTATAATTAATCTATAGAAATTACAGTGATCAAATTGGCGCCATTGCCGGGGAATGAACAAAATTAATCTTACTAGTAAATCTGTGATTAAAATACTAATTTAGGCTGTAATTTTTGTATTTTCCGTTAATTTCTCGTACCTTTTGTCATTCACGTCGATCGACGCTTCATCTCGTCGATCGACGTAGTTGTTTTCTTCCTCGTCGATCGACGCTTAGTCTCGTCGATCGATGCCGTGTTCTTTTTTTCAAAATTTCCATTTTTAATTTTAGTTCGTTTCGTTTTATTCTTAGTTTTACCTCACTACCTCCTTTGCTGTACAGGTAGTGCATGAGTACAAGAGCTAGAGGAAAAGACCCGCTTTATTACTATCCGGACATTGAAGCCACTTGCAGAAAGATCCGAAGGAATAAGCGTGCTCAGGAAAGCTCAAGTAATCACACGATGGAAGATAACGTACCACCGCCTCCACCAGTGCTAACTGCAGAGGAGCAGGCTATGCTTCTCCAAGAAGTCTAAGCTATGAGGGCGCAAATCCAACAATACAATCTGGAAAGAGACCTCGAGAGGAACAATCCGAATGGAAGGGATGTTCGCCATAACCCACTGTTCGATAACAATCCCGACAATAGAGAGGATGACAACCAGGATCCGCCAGGGGAGTCTGACGATGAGGAAGAAGAGGAGGCCATGCAGAACCGGTATAAACCTCGGTTCAGGGAGACAGACTTCAGGATTGACATCAATGCCAACAATTTTGAGCCGAAGACCGGATTGGTGCAGATGGTGCAACAAAATCAATTCGGAGGAAGACCTACTGAGGACCCCTATGCGCATTTGGATAAGTTCCTTATGCTCTGCAACACTGTGAAGATCGGAGAAGTCAGCAAGAGTGCCATCCGAATGCGTCTGTTCGCATTCTCTCTGAGGGATAAGGCACAATCATGGTTCACTGCACTGGACAAGGAAAGTATTAGCACATGGACTGAATTGAGGAATGAGTTCCTGGAAAACTTCTTCCCCCCGAATGTCATCAGACAGAGAAGGAAGGAAATCATCAGATTCGCTCAAAGACCTGATGAGAGCTTCAGTGAGACATGGGAGCGATTCAAAGAGCTACTGAGATCTTGCCCCGGACATGGCTTTCCACCAGGAGAACAGGCAGAAGCATTCTACGAGGGACTCAATGAGAAGACCGTCAAGTTGGTGGACACCACACTGGGAGACACCATCATGACGAAAAGCGGAAAGAAGGCCATGGAATTATTCCAAAAGATGGCCAACAACACTCAACGGTGGTCCTCAAGCCGAACTCGGCCTCTGATGTAGGTCGAGAAGGAGAAAGAGAAAGTTGCCAAGCAACCTGATTTGGCAGCCGAGCTGAAAAAGCTAAGGGAAGATTTCGCTGCACTGAAGCAGGAAAAAATAGTTGCTATAGTAGAGCCAGTGAAAGCTCCGTTTGAGGGGGATTGTGCCGCTGTAAATTTCATGCAAATGGGTGGTTACCAAAACAACTACCGTGGAGGATATCAGCAGCACAACCAGCCCTACACTTTTAATCATGTGAGGAACCATCCTGGATTTTCCTACGCGAACCCCCAAGCCGCTGAGCAACCACCACCTGGGTTTGCAGTGCAAGATGGAGAAGTGGTGGAGAAGAAGAAGCCAAATCTCGAGGAGATTTTGGCTAAATTCATGGAAGGCTCCACCGATACGGTAGCCAAGCTAAAGCAAGAAATTGCAGGCGTGAATACTAAAGTGGACCAGGTGCAGAAGCATGTACAAATCATAGAAACCCAGGTCAGCCAGATCGCCGATGCCCTCGGAGCCCAGCACAAGCCGGGGCAACTTTCGAGCAACACTCAGATGAACCCCAAGAATCAGAATCAGAGGAACCAAGTGAATGCCATCACTCTGAGAGGGGGAAAATCCTATGAAGGGCCAAAGCAATCAAGGACTGATTCAAAGGAGGACGAAGATATCGAGAAGGCCAAAGAAGCTGTCGCTGACACAGCCCCGTCGATCAACGGAGGATTGCCGTTGATCGACGCCAATCCAAAGGCCTCATCAATCAACGAGACCTCACATCGATCGACGCCCACTCCTGTCCAACCACCCATGTATAAGCCTCCCTTGCCATATCCGCAGCGGTTTGCAAAATCAAAGATGAACGAGAAGTATGCACGCTTTCATGAGAACATGAAGAAAGTAAACATCAACATCCCACTGATTGAGGCACTACGAGAGATACCGGGGTATTTGAAGTTTTTGAAGGATATGGTCTCACAGAAAAGACCCTTCGTGGAGCACGAGAGGGTCAACTTGTTCGAGGAATGCAACACGATTATTCAGAAGAAGATGCCGCATAAGAGAGAAGACCCGGGATCCTTCACGATCCCCTGTGTCATTGGAGGAGAGACCTTTGGGAAGGTCCTTTGCGATTCCGGCGCATCCATCAACTTAATGCCGCTGTCAATCTTCAAGCGACTAGAGATCGGGAGCATCAAACCAACGACCATATCATTGCAGATGGCTGACAGATCGGTGTCCTACCCAAGAGGCATCGTAGAAGACGTACTTGTGAAGGTGAAAGACTTCATCATTCCAGCAGACTTCGTGGTGCTTGACATGGAAGAAGACCACAACCTCCTGCTTATCTTGGGGAGATCTTTTTTGAAGACTGCTGGAGCATTGATTGACATTCGAGACGGAAAACTGACGTTCTGAGTTAATGACGAGTCGGTCACTTTCCCCATCTACAAAGCAGTGTAGAAGCATAATGAAGGGAGCTACCAGGAAGAGTGCCACATGATCAATTGTTCAAATCCGGTGATTTCCTCTCCCTTTCCTTCTCTTAAAACTGATTCGGACTCTCTGGAGAACCGCTTACTACACTCTTTGTGTTTGTCTTCAGATTTGGATAAGGCAGACGATGAGCTTGTGGATTTGGTGATGGAGCTGGATGTAAAACATGAAAAAGAGAACAACCGGG
Organism: Plectranthus barbatus; assembly: GCA_026898455.1. NCBI lineage: Eukaryota > Viridiplantae > Streptophyta > Magnoliopsida > Lamiales > Lamiaceae > Plectranthus > Plectranthus barbatus. The sequence continues at coordinate 45,763 of JAPKLW010001649.1, read as the reverse complement.
AGCGATTTCCTAGCAGACGCAGCCAGAAAAAGAAGGGAAAACGTGGAACTACCTCCACGTCGATCGATACACACCATGCGTCGATCGACACAGCCTCAGGACCCACGTCGATCGACGCAACAGTCACGTTGATTGACGCACGAAGGAAGTCAGACACGAAGAGTTCATCGGCAGAAGCAGCGCGACGTAGAAAAGGGATTGCGGCAGTTTCACCCATGTCAACCGATGCAAATCGGGGAAAGCTGCAATCTAACTCTGATCCGCTGGTTCTGGAACTCAAGATGCTTCCGGCACACCTTAGGTATGGGAAGTTAGAAAAATTACTACGAGTTCTACGGAAGTACAAGTCCGCCATTGGGGGGACACTGAGAGACATCAAGGGGATCAGCCCCTCATTTTGCACACACAAGGTCCTTCTGGAAAAAGACACCAAGAAATGGGGGATGCAAGTTATCAAGAACAAAGATGGTAAGGAGGTCGCAAAAGGACCTGCCTGGACCCGACCTCCCTGATGGTGATTGAAGACTCCAGGGGATAAAAAAGTTGATGTCTGAGATCAACTACCAGGTATCGTTCCCTCTTTTGTCTGATTTTCAAATTTATTCCACTCTTCGAGTTGGAAATAAGTTTGGGGGGATGTGGAGAAGAGATGAAACGCCCTATCTTTTATTTATTCTGCTTTCTATCTTTTATTTATTCTGCTTTCTGTCTTTTATTTATTCTGCTTTCTGTCTTTAATTTTTCGTACCTTTCTATTTTATGCTGTTTTGTGGGGAAAATTTTTGAGTTTTGAGATAACCTGAACGAGATTGTGAGATTAGAATTGATTGAGAGTTGAGTATTGAATTGATTGAGATTGTGGTTAGATGCCTATGAATGTAGAATACCGCATGATATGACTGATTTGACACTTATACTTGCATGATGATTGAGCTGATTTGAAATTGACTGTGGAAGAAAATTTTTGAACCCTTGTGTGAGAATTTGAGCCTTTATTTCGTTTGATGTGAGATTCACATGTGTGTTTTGATTTCTCTAGAACTTGCCTATTTTCTGTGTTGAGACTGCATATTGTGCACAAGTTTAGGAAATGATATTAGGCCATCTTTATTAACCCAATATCCTAAACACTGTCCCTTCACAATAAAATTTTCCCTAGTTAGCCATTTTGAGCCTGTACAGTTTTTCTTTCCTTGTCTATGAGATTTTAGAAAAGTATTGTCTCACTCGTGTCTTGAGTTGTGGTATGTATGGGGATTGATTAGTGAATTGGTGATAAGATATGATAAATTAGTGGTGAAAAGATGTGTGAAAAAAAAAGAAGCTCAAAGAAATAATTAGAATTCTCATAAGCTCTCTGAAAAGAAAAGAATAAAAAATTATCGAAAAGAGCATAAGAGATTAAAAATGAGCTATGAAAAAAAAAATTAAAAAAATAATAATTTGAGTTTGTTGATGTATATGAGGAGATAAGGTGGATGATTATAGATAGTGGTTGGAGATGTTGAGAGTCATGAACTCAATTGATTTAGTCACTTGGCCATATTTCCCTACCTTATCAGAAAAAGCCTACGTTACAACCTTTCGAAAGTCCTTTTTGATTGTAGACTTGTGTGCACATTCTAGCAGTGGAGATATTAGAAAATTTGCAAGCCTATGGTAGAAATTTCTTCATACATGTTTTTGAGTGCTTTCATCTTTACCTTAAACACTTGAGAGTTGAGCGATACACTTCCTGCGAGTTCTTCCACGATTGATGAATTTTCCGTCTCTTTCAAATTGCTTGTGGGTAGTGGATTCTTGGTTCTTGACTGTGATGAATCTTGTGAGGCATTGCACTTTAACCACTAGATCTTTTGATTTCTTTCTTGCCTATTGATTGAGGACAATCAAACGTTCAAGTTTGGGGGATTTGATAAGCTCATTATTTCACTCACTTATCTATATTATATTCATACTATTTTATGTAGTTTTGTTGAGTTTATATATATATTCTGTGCATGAGTCTATATTAGGTGGTATTATGCGCATTTTGGTGTTTTTGAATGGTTTTAGGCCTAAGTTCACGAGAAATCCGTTCTGGAAGCAGTGACGTGTAGGAGTAGCAGTGAAGATTTTTTCCACAAGAGGAATTCGAGCTATTGGCGCATGTCAATGGATGAAGCTTTGAGTTAGCTCTCCAACGCAACTGGAATCGGGTCAATCGGAGTTCGGGAGAGGAAGTTATGGCCAAAACCGTGAGACCGCGCAGAGGGGGCGAGAAGCTGCGTCGACAGACGCCAATCAGCATCGATCGACAGCAATTTGGAAGCCTCGTCGATCGACGGGGATGCCGCTTCGAACGACGTGGACCTGTTGGCGCGGGAAATTGGCTGAATTCGAGATTTTTCATATCTTTAGCCCTAGATTTGATAGGATACACATCCACCATTATAAATACCTATGTAAATTTGATTTTTCAGAGCAGCCCGATGAATTCCCAATCATTCCTCATTCCAGATTTCAGATTTTAGAGATTCCAAGAGTTTTTAGGTTTATGTTTGAAGACATATTTTTGTGGGAAGACATTCAGACTCAAGTTTTTATGCAATTCAGGTTTTATCTATCTATGATGAATATTACTATGAATATGTGTAACTAATCTCTTCTTCAGATTCTAGGGTTTCGAATTATCAATGTATACATGTTTGATTAATTGAATTATTTTCCCTTTCCCTTCGTAGTTTGTGAAATCTGTGCTTATTCATAATCTTGATTTGCTGATCACATCTTAGAATTATCTAGTTGATTACTTGAGACGTAACTGTGATAGTTTTCAATGGAAAGAGATTTTCACAATATAATCTGATTTCTTGTCGTAACTGAAGGAGATTGATTGTAGGAATAAATCAGTAGACCTTTGGAGTTAGTTAATTTATCTTGAGACCGAGCGGAGATAGGTAAGTAATTAATCTACTTTACGAATTGTCCAACAAAGAAGTTCGTAATACTTTTCTGATGTTTCACTACGAAGAGGAATTAAAATTGGGAATTAATCGATTTATTCATACATGACATACTTGATAGGTAGATATCCCTGGAATCTGTGCTTTTCTTATCTGAATCCAAAAGCCTTTTAATTTTCCTGTTTAATTTTCATTAGCAAGTATTGCGATTTTCAAAACAACCAAAACTTTTTAATTGATTTTCCTGACCAGTATTTTGAGAACTTATGATCTAGTACTTAAGGTTTTTCGTTGCTTCATTCCCCTGGATCGATAATTTTAGGGTTTACAAATTTATTTGCCACTATTTCTATAATTAATCTGTAGAAATTACAGTGATCACTCCACCATGGTAGCAGAATATGTGGCAGCTTCTGAAGCTTCGAAAGAAGTAGTATGGTTTCAAAACTTCCTACTGGAGTTGGACTTGATTCCTAAGCAGCCCAAGACCATCACGGTATATTGTGATAATTCGGGAGCTGTGGCTAATTCAAAGGAACCACGAACTCACAGAGCAACAAAACAAACTAAAAGGAAGTACCTTATTATACGAGAAATTGTAGCACGGGGTGATGTGCTAGTAGAGAAGATTGATACAAAAGATAATCTAGCGGATCCATTCGCAAAAGCTCTGCCTCAGAAGGTCTACGAGATGCATGTACGTAACCTTGGGATGAGGGCAAAGCCAGCCATGTAGAATGATTGATGTAATAGCTAGATTAGTTTAGATGCGTTATACTCTGGAAAGCACATGTATAATGCTTTGAGTATAAGTAGGAGATTGATGGATTTATATACTGAAAATATTATGATTTTTATATAATGTACAAGGTCGATTGGTTAATATACTAGGAATCATAAATGTTGTATGTTCATTTCCTATCTGAATTAAAAAACATGTGTCGCAAATGCAATTATCCTCTTATCTCGTCGATAGGGAGATCATACGGTTTGTAGTAGATCACGGAAGATCGTATGGATCAGTTAACCTAGCGAGATATAAAGGGTTATCACAGTTGAGACAGTTCCAGGATAAACTGTCGGTGTAGGCTGCAGCATACGCGGTAATAAACATCATATATTGGATGGCTTGGTATGCTTGTGTGGGGCACATATTTATAAGGACCTAAGTTGAGATCGATTCTTTTATCTGACATTAAAAGAATCCAAATCTCTATAGCTTGATGATATCCTAAACCTAAATGAAGGTACAGAAATATATGCAGATTGTGTATCACATTGCGTTGAAGTGAAAGGTTCTAGTTGAGCTTGTATATATTTTTCTTGGGTGATAGCAGTTTGTGTATGACTGTCTGGTACCGGAACTAGGTAACCACATCCATTATAGGATGGTGACATTCCCTGAGCAACTCAAAAGGTTCGTTATGTTAAATTCCTTCAGGCTGATTAAGTTCAAGCATAAGTGAAAAGGTTTGAGTGGATTGACTCAGGAATATAAGATTTTAATTAATTAAATAGCTTGTCAAAGCTTAAATTAATTAACGAATGTCTGTAGCCTTAACTGTGGTGATAAACCAAGCACATGCAACCCGTACCTCAAAACATGGTAGCAAATAGGTAGGACAGTATTGATTCAATGGTGGAATGAATCAATATTAATTAATTAATTATATTCTGGGTTGAATACGAGAATTAATTAATTGATAGGCCTTATTTGCTATTTTCATTCTGGTCACTGGTCTGGCCCATGAAACTCAGGCCCAATAGAAGTCCAGTATTTTCCTATAAATAGGCCTCAGTTCCTCATATCTCAACACACCACAAGATCATATGTTGCACACAACAAACCATATTTTGGGAGCTGTGGTGATCAACTGATCTGAGAAACAAAGAGGAAATTCAGCTTCTTAACCGGGCGAGGAATCTGAAGGGAATCTTCACCAGATATTCGGAACGGAGTTGGGATACAGATCAGAAGATCAGATCAAGAGGATCTTCTTTCTTCTCTCCCTCTTTGTTTTCGAAAATATTATTTATTTTCATAAAGATTTAATTCCTTGATTTGTTAGGAATAAATCTTCGTGTGTGGGAAAAATGATTGAGGATCAAATCTCTACGCACTCGTTCTTCAGGTTTCTACAATCCAGGTATTCCGCATAAACCCCCTTATGCATAATCAATATGAGCATGCTAGGAATAATCATAAGCATATAAATTTATTTTTGATATTCTAATTAACGATCCTTGGCAAACGGACTTCGTGATTCAGTTCATGAATCCCTTTAGAAATACCCCGTAGCAGATTTAGCATACCTTTGTAGGTATGGTACCAATTGCACGATCACCCGTGTAAGGCCGTAAATCACAAATTAATACACCTATAACTGACACCATAAAAGGAGCATCATTGCAATGGGAGATTTCCTTAACAAGCTTAACAGTACTGGTGTGTGGGAAACAGTCCAATGATGAACAACATTTTACTGTCCTCTGATTACATACCGAAGCTGTCAAGACAAATGATGCAGTTTAATGACGTCAAGTCATGGATTTGGAAATGAATCTGAAGAAGTTATGGATATATATCAAGATCAATGTTACCAACTAGTTTCCCAACTATAGGTTCTAAGTGATATACATGAAATGAAACGAACGAATGGTAACCTAGTATACTTTAAAGATCTAGGTTAGTGACCAGGGTATGTTTTATAACAATACCTTCTTAGTGGTTGCAAGTCATAAACCTATTCGAATTATTTTGTCCATAACAGCACATATGAACCTAAATATTTGGAAGATAGATGTCATCCACCGTGTTTTTGACAAATGGGTACCTTGATGAAAGGTGATGACATCTATATGCAACAACTAGAAAGATTTTGTGTGGTAAGGTGAGTAGCATCTTGTCTAGAAGCCAAGGAAGTTCAAAGTATGAATTTAAGGGAGCTTCAAGGTCATGAAACAACCATTTCAATATTGTATATCGAGAACGAGAGTTTCATGTACCATTTACGAATCAGTAAAAGTGTTGTTTTCCTTGCACATTATGTAGATAGTATTTTCCATTTGGAAATGGTGTGGAGATATTGTCAAGCATAAAGCGATGGTTATCTGAACAATTTCATAAGTAGGACATATGACATATTCGAATATCCTTTGGATTAAAGTCTTGGGTTAATTAGGAAAGGATGTTCAAGAGTATCAAGTCACTTAAATTGATGTTTTGGTGACTCAGTTCATCATAACATCAAGGAAAAATTGCTACCTTTCTCTACGTAGCAATGAACGAAGTCAGATATCTATAGGGCTATAAGCATGTTAAACAAATATCAATTCAATCCTAGACAGTCACATTGGTTTAAAAATGTGCCTTGTGGATTGTATGGTAACGGATTTATAAGAGGATCATGAGAGAAGGAGACTGACCTCTAACTATGTATTGGCCTTAGACGAGAAGTTAAAGGAATTGGACGCATAAGTGCGTCACATATTCGGGTATGAAGGACTCAGTGTGTGATAGCTTCATTAGCTTCATAATAAGTTGTATAACTTTAGTGTTGTCCCCTGGAGGAGTGTGTTCCGAGTTTGCCTTCCAAAATCACAAGGTACAGTGATCATGCTGGTGCAATGATCATGTAGTACCACAATAGGAGGTGATGTTCGTAATGTGGGAGCGATTGACATGAAAGGTCTAACATATTTATTTACAAAATGTTTACCTCAGAAAACTTATGAGGATCACACTCATAGTCTAGATCTATAGGTAAAATCAATCACAAGATGTTGAACGTGTAAATAAAATAGGTCTGATATAGAAGTTGATACTTTGATAAAGTAATGGTATTAATGCTTTGAGTATAAGTGGGAGATTTTTGGTATTTTATACTAAAATCATTTATGATTAAGTGTGTTCGTTTGATACACTTGTCTTCACAAATGTGTTACATCAACATTGTCGCTATCTGATATAACAAACATATGATATGAACTATAATATCCTATTATCTCACCTATAGGGATGATCATATGGTGTATAGAAGATCACAGAGCATCGTATGAAACATTTGTCCTAGCGAGATATAAACAGTATCAAGGTTGAGACAGTTCCAGGATAGGTTGTCGGTTTAGGCTACGACACATTAATATATAAGTGAGCTTAACCTAACTACTTGATGTGTCGGTAGATCTTTATGTCTTGATGGGATCAATAGTGAGATGTGTCATTGTTATTGAAATATGAGTGAGCCAAATCTATAGATACTTGTTATAATCTTAAACCTAATGAAAGGCTAAGGGGCATACACAAGTTGACCACACATTGACTTGCTATTGTGGCGAGTATTAAATGTACTCTTATACCTGCATGTTGGGTGTGGCGGTTTGTGTGTAGCTTGCTTAGGATTGACATGTAGGTAAACATATCCATTTTAGGATGGGGACAGTCCCTGAGAAGCTCACAAGGTTCATTATGCTAAACATTGTAGGTTGAATTATAAATTCAAGAATAAGTGAAAAGGAGTGAGTGGTACTACTAAAGAAATAAGATAATAATTCATTGTGGTTGATGGTCATAAGCCAAATTAATAAATGAATGTCCAGAACCTTAAATATGTGGATGATTCAAGTTTAATACAACCCTTTCCTAATTACATGGTAATAAAGGGGTGAGTCAACATTATTTCCTTGGTGAAGGTAAAACAATATTTTATTAATTAATTATGCTCTTGGTTGAACATAGAAGAATTAATTAATAAGGAGGGTCCACTTTATTATTTGCATTTGATCCTTGGTTTGGCTCACAAACTCCTCAGAGCTCACTAGTATTAGGGTTTGCAAAACCCTAATACTATCTATACCCCTTTTCTCTATTCGACCAATATGAAAATTTAATATTCAACACAAAATAATGAAAGAAGAGAGAGAAAGAGGCTACGACCATCTACTACAATTAATTTTGAAGGAGCATGCTTAAGTTCGCCTAGTTTATTTAATCTAAATTTATTTTTGATACCATAAGAACGATCCTTGGCTAAATAATTTAAAGAGACAACTCATGTCGTCTATTTAAAACTAAAATCCTGCATTACATGCTTCCTGTATTTGCATAGGTACGAGTGTGAAGGTTGCAATGCTTAAGGTATTGCCCCTCTGACACTCAAATAAATAACCATAATTTTGAAAACGAGAATGAATCAGAATTGAGTAATTAATTGTCGAGCAATGCAGAGTTAATAAGATGGCATTGAGAAAACAAATCAGGGTCAACAAATTTGGTGCGCTACGTAGTCATGACCTCGTAGCCATGCGTACTTATACCTTCACAAGAAAATGGGTGAGTGTCATTGCCCCTCCGACGCTCAAATAAGTAATGATGTTGAAAGTAAACATATTAAGAATTAAGTAACTGACTAATAAGCAAAGGGTGGAAATAAAGTATCTGAACTAATCATATACAGTGTTTCACGTAGTTATAAGCTCGTCATTGGTCATGTCAGGGTTTTCTATCTTTGTATTCTTGGTGGATGCGGCCTTGCAGACTTGTGCATATATATCTTCATAGACCAAGTTGGGAGGTGGCACTGATATGTGTGTGAAATGATCATTTTATTGATGCATTTTTGTGATTATTCCTGCTTATTTCACCCACATATCATAGATTTTTGTTTAGATTTGTTATTTTTCAAGTTTGTTTGTGTTTGAGTTGTGTTGGTGAGAATTTGAGCATAAATCCACAAGTTAAGCCAACTTTTGAAGTGATTTCGACCAAAATTGTGCACATGTTAAGAGGATTTCAACCGAGATAGAGGGGGGAGAGAAGAAGGCGTGAAATATAGAGATATTTTCGACCCAACCACGTTTGATCTCTGTTAAAATTTACTCTACAGAGGCAAAATTTTGACCAAGATGCTTCTATCTCGGGCAAAATGTTTCGTGATTTTCTAGAAGTTTATGAGTTTTTAGCCATCTCGATCGAAATGATCTTTTCCCAGACAAAATTTAGATGCAATTACTTACTATAAAAAGGGGGAAATCAAGTTGGTTAAGAACTTTTGGCATTTTTGAAAGGAAATTAGGAGAAAATTAGGCGGTTACTCACTTCAAATCACTTCCAAATATCTCAAATCATCAAATTAAGGGAGAATCAATGCAAAATCCATCCAATTATATGAAAATTGAAAAGGTGATTGAAGATCGAAGATTGAAGATCAACATATGGGGAAATTACTCTTTTCTACCTTATTTTGTAATGGATTCTCTTACCTTTGTAATTTAATTGAGCTTAATCAAAGGTATGAGTGGCTAAAATATTTTAGGATCTTGGTTGAACAATGTATTGAATCTATTGAATTGAATGAATGTTTGTTTACCTTCTCCTAGTAAATTGCAAAACACTAGAGCTTTTTCATAGTCAAGCAATGTAGGCGTTAATCAATTGCTTGATTGATTGACATCAAAAAATGCAGCCATTCCACGGATTTAGATGTCGCGACTAGTAAGTTTGCATGCAAGTGATGACCCAATCCATGTGCGGGAATATCTTGTAGGTCCATAATCCATGAATTACTGGGAGTGAGAAGTCATTTTATAATGTAACAATTTGAGACTCTTATTTCACCAACTTCTGATTCACTGCTACTAAGGGGATTAGATAGCCTAGGGTGGATTGATCATTACTAGGAGGATTAAAGGTTGTTTACAGTATTCTACCATTCATTGTTGTTTCATTGAATTGTTCATGCCGATATCCTGTTTTCCTCATTTGTGAATTCTTCCAATTTGTGAGATTTGATCATATTGTTTGTGAGATTGTTGTGGAAAAGCAAAGTGAATTGTTGCCTTGATAATTGAGATTGAAGCATTAAAATCTTAATGATTGTTAGTTAGATATGATTTAATTTCTTAGCCTAGATTAGAAACATACTCAACGATTTGAGTTGCTTGGATAAAATCACAACAAAATAGTAACCGGTAGTCTAAGTGAACGAATTAAGAAGAACCTGACTTGATATTTTTATTCTTGATTTGATTGAGATTTGGTTAATTTTTTTAATCGAATTTCTAAGCTATCAATTTTTGGAGCCGTTGTTGGGGAACTTCAATTAGTGGGTTACTTAATATTGGTGAAATTGTGTTGTTTTTAGTTCAAGTGTTTGTGAAATTGTTTGTTAGATAAGTTATTGGTGTTTGTTAGACTTGTGTAGGTTGTGTATGATCACATGGTCTACAGCTCAATTTCGAAAGAACAACGAAGAAAACAAGGTTTAGAGGACGTGGAGTTTAACATGGAGACTCGAGGAGTTGACACAAAGAGAATGGATGATTTGCAATGGAAAGTAAATGAGATGAAAGCATGTCTCAAAGAAAGACAAAGACCACGGAGGACACTCCTGAGTGTTTTCGAGAGTATGTCGGAAGGTAATTACATATGGCTGGAAGAGGGAAGAGAGTACCATACGATGAAGGTTGAAAAGGAATCTAGAGAGAATGACTTGTGGAGGAGCCAATTAGATCTAATGCAATAACAACTTAACTTGTTGATTAGGTCAAGTAGAAAGAGTGAGGCGGTGAATGAGAGAATGTGTGAGAAGTTTGATAAGATACTTGAGGAGACTCCAATGCATGTATCGACCATTGCCAAGCAAATGAGTGAAACAAATCAAGAGGAGGATGTTTCAAATGACATAGAAATAATTCGGAAGAGGAGTTACAATGTGATCAACGAATGCATGGGAATAGCTATGAGGACATGGTGATGAAAATCAAGGAGGAAAGAATTGACAACGTGAAAGAGAAAGAGGATATGGGAGAAATCCGAGGTGAAGAGACAATGGGTGTTCAAGAAGAAGAGCCCAAGAAGGAAGGCACCGAGGAGATGATGAAGTTATTTGATGCTCTAAAGAAAGGTGATGTTGAGATGCCTTCACTAGATGAAATTCAAAAGTTTCGGCATTGGTACAACTGATAGGATCCTCGCTGGGAAGGTTTAGATTCATAGCCCAGGAACTCAACTAAAACTACTCTGACGCAACGTGGAAGATAATTGAAACTTTATACGATGAAAAATCCCATGCCAATGAACTTGACCCTCACAAAACCGTAGGCAAGAATGCGAACAAGCTCCTATGACTAAAAAAGCAACTCTGCTGACGATGAAGGATATGACGGGGGAAATCTAACACATTTGAAGTCAACCCTTAAAGAACTGTAGGCAAGGACGAAAACAAACCCCTACGACCTAAGATTCAACTCGCCTCAACAATGATGGATATAGTGAAGACGCTACAAACGGATGTGTAAGTCCAATTGATAAGTCAATATTAAATTTCAAGATACTCCACAGAAATTCAAAAGCTTTCAGATAATTTGAGAATAAAACTCATATTTTTTATTGACTGGAAATTAAAAACTGAATAAATTGTTCCCTAACAAGGCTTATATATAGGCAAACTCAATTTCTAATAAGGAAATCAAATCCTAATAAACTAAGGAAATAAAATATATCTAAAGATACAATCCAAAATTACTTAAATAACTAACTACCAAATCATATCCAGATAAATCAAATCTTCAATCATGTCTTCAATGAATCTTCTTGAAATATATTGATAAATCTTATCAAAACTAAATCTTCATCATTCCCCTCTTCTTCAAAAGGATTTGTCCTGAAATCCACGTCTGCACTGAACTCCAATCCGAATAAGAAGAAGACATTTTCTCTTTCTAGGATTCTTGATATCAAATGAATTAAATGCAACATCGCATAAGATTTATTATGATAGTTAATGACATAGAGAGAAATAATCAGTGTTCCACAACAAATAACAACATTATTAAAAATGATAGAAACACCACTATAAAAAATAACGGAATATGCATTACAATAAATTTTGGAAACTGAAATAAGGTTCCGCCATAAATCTGACACATATAAACATCTCTCAAAGTCAAAACAGAATCATCAAAATAAAAGGTGAAATCTCCAATTGTTGCTGCACTGACACGCACTGCATTACCCTTGACATGGTAATCTCGTCATCCTCTACACCTTCCTCGGTTTGAACCCCTGCTTAGTGTAACAAGCATGGTTAGTAGCTCCAGTATCCACTACTTACGAATGGGTAGAAATAGATGCTAAACTTGTTTCTGTTACATATGCAAATAACATACCTTGTCCTTTTCTTCCATAAGAATTCTTCCTTGGAGTGACAACCATCCTCTACTTCCCTCCTAACATCCTCTCATTACCTCCACAATCAATCAAGTTTACAAGCCAGTTTTCAATCACATTTTTCAATATGCCCAAATAGACATCTAAAATTGATAATTAATAGTCCCAACAATGTTTAGAAAATGGCTCGTCTATAAGGTCACTGAGTAACCCATAGAGAGTGTACTCCTATTCTAAGCAGCAATATTCATAAAATAAATAGAGGAATCAAATATAAAGTTCAGGATGATATCGATCTCAGAACGATCACTGATATATCCACATCTACGTGTGAACCGATTTATAGTTTGAACCATGATCATTGTTGCATTTTGTATACAGAAAGCATTTATTACAATGAGAGATCGTAGAAGATAGGGTTGATCAAATGGCGTATTGTAGATCGCAGAAGATAGTATGAAAACTTGACCTAGTGAGATATAAATATTATCACAGTCGGGACAGCGTACAAGGATAAGTCTGTCATAATAGGCTGCAGCATAGTCAGAAAGAAGTAATTTATCTTAATTACTTGATATGCTGGTACGCGTTGTGGCGCATTGATTGGACCACAGTGTGATGTATTCTACTATCTGACATCAATGAATACAAGATCTTGATCTTGATTGAGCCCAAACCTTAATGAAGGTTCAAGGGTATGCACGGGTGGAGTGCCTGAGTAATGTGCTCATATACCCGCATCTTGGTTAACAACAGTTCATGTATTACAGCCTGAGACTGGAGCTAGGTAACCATATCCGAGTAATAGGATGGGGACATTCCCTGAGGAGCTCAATAACATTCATTGTGCTAAAGTCCTGCAGGTTGATTAAGTTCAAGCACGAGTGATAAGGTTTTGGTGGTACTGCTCAGGAAAATAAGAGATTAATTCATTGTAGATAGAGCTTGTCACAAGCTCCAATTAATTGATGAATGTCCAATAACCTTATATATGGGGATTCCCAAGTAAATGCAGCCCGTTCTTATAACATCATAATAAAGGGGTAGGTCAGTATTAATTATGTGGTGAAAAAGAATTACTATTAATTAATTAATTGTGTCGTGGGTTGTGGACATGAGAATCAATTAATTCATAGGCCCACTTTATTATTTGCATTAGGTCCCAGGTCTGGCCCAATGAAATACGCTGAGAAGAGGCCCAGTAGCCCATTAGGGTTATAACCCTAGGTCTATAAATAGATAACTCTCTTTCTGAAACCCTAGCCACTTCAGAACATTCTAATCAGTTGAAACCCTAGGGAGAGAGAGAGCAGGGGCGTCGGCTTTAGTGTGTCTGGGAGAAGAAGAAATTCGACACCGGCTTTCACATTCACAGTCCTGTGGAATACTCACCAGTAGTAGGATTGAACAACATTGGGATACAGATCTGAAGGGCTAATCTGGAGAACATATTATTCTTTTCCTCTCTTTTTTTTTAATTAAATCTCGAAATTGGATTTGTCTAATTTCTGTTTCCGCAGATTTAATTAATTCACGTAGTTGAATCGTGGGATTGGAATTCAAACGCAAACGATCGGATCTGACTATGGAGTTAAGGTAAACTAGATAATCCACTGCATTTAATTCATGGGAGCATGCTAGATTTAATCGTATGTTTTATTGTTCTCAACATCCATGAACGGTCCGACTAATGTGGATTTGGCGGATCGGTTCGCCTGGAAATCCCTACAATTGGTATTAGAGCTTAGTCTGTTTTCATGGCTATGTTGGATGAGCAATTAAATTCGATTATACATGTATGTATGAATTATTTAATTGTTGTGGTGGGTTTGGTTTTTGTTCCTCGTGGCAACGCGTTCGACTTAATTCCCGGTGGTTTATCCGTGTTTGGAATAAATCAATTTTGTAAAATCATGTGAAGATCCGTGATTAGATTTGATAGGAAAAATTGTAACAGAGTTTATTTTTATTTTCAAATCTGTAATTTTATGGGTCAAAGAACGAAGACAGAAACCGGTGATGACGACGCAGCGGCGGTGCACGGCAGCCGCAGGAGGCCGCGCGCAACGTGCAGCCATGGGCGATGGCATAGCAACCACTGCAGGAGGCCGAGGCGGTGGCGTGCGCGCAATAGTGTTGCAGCAGCGCCGCGTGCGGCGGTGGGTGGAGGACTAAATGCCGACGTTGCAAACCCTAATTAGGGTTTACACTGCACAGCCTCGTTTCCACGGCTGCAGTTGGCGGCACAAACCTTTATTCAGGTTTGCGCTACACATCCTTGTCTCCACTCTCCACGGCTGCAGTCGGCGGCGACAGCGGCTAGGGATTCCCAGGTGAGCGCGGATGACGGCTGTAGCAGCTTGGGCGGATGGAGGTGTCGTCGGACCATGGGAGGTGCGACAGCAAGCTTCGCACGCAGGCCTGTGCAGCCTGTGCGTCGGTCAACCCGATGCCGACAACAGCGGCGGCGGTGCAATGTGGTAACGACGGCGGCGGGGTGTGGGTTTGGTGATTGGTGCAGTCGGTAATAAACCTTAGGGTTTGCGATTTGGTTGTGGGACCAATTTTCAAATCACAAAATCCTAGATCCAAAAAGATTTCGTGGTTGAGGTTATCAAGGCCCTGGAAGATTTGTTAAGATTTGAAGAAGATTTGGAGTTATCCAAATTCTATATTCAAATTTCAAATTTGATAATAAATAGGATTATCTTTATTTTCCTGTTTCGTGGGGCCACGAGGAATATTTGTTTGTCTTAATTGCCCTCGTATGATATGTGATTTATTATTTGCGCAATACGCATGTGTAGATAATATGAAATCATGTTTTACTGCTTTATTATTTACAGGTTTTAAAAGCATGCTTATGTGTTTAATTTCTTGTCGGATTATATTTTGAATTTTTTGGATTGTTTAATTACATGCAAAATTTGGGAAAATATAATGACAAGAAATTCTTTATGTGCGCATTTAAGAAACCTTTTAAATTAAAAAATATACTAAGCGGATTTTTTAAATAAAATCAATAGACCTCCACAATGTCATCCTGGGCTGGAAATGTATCTCCTGTCTTAGTTGTTGGGATTGTATACTGAAAGCATATATGATTAAGTGTTTTGTACACTGGTCTTCATATATGTGTTGCTACAACAATGCTCGCTGTCTGATGAAACAAACATACAACGAACAATAATATCCTATTATCTCGCCTATAGGGATGACCATATGGTGTGTAGGAGATCACAGAGTATCACAGCAGAGACAGTCCCTCGATAGGCTGTCAGTCTAAGCTGCGGCACATTGGTTCATAAGTGAGCTTATCCTAGCTACTTGATGTGTCGGTACATGGTTATGTATTGATGGGATCAACAGTGGGACGTGCCATTCTCATTGACATATGAATGAGCCAGATCCCTAACATACTTCCTATGATCTTAAACCTAACTGAAGGATAAGGGGCACACACAGATTGACCACACTTTGATTTACCATGGTGGCGAGTCATAAATGTACTCTTATACCCGTATTATGGGTGTTGGGAATTTGTGTGTGGCCTGCTTAGGCTTGACGTTTAGGTAAGCATATCCGTTTCAGGATGGTGACATTCCTTGAGGAGCTCACAAGGTTCATTATGTTAAACCCTGCAGGTTGAATTATTTAATTCAGGCATAAGTGAAAAGGAGTGAGTGGTATTACTTAGGAAATAAGAGATTAATTAATTATGGTTTATTGTCATAAGCCAAATTAATTAATGAATGTCTAAAACCTTAAATATGTGGATCATGTTAGTTTGGTGCAACCCGTTCCTAATAACGTTGTAATAAAGGGGCGAGTCAGCATTGTTACCGGGTGAAGGTTAAAACAATATTTTATTAATTAATTATGTTCTGGGTTGAACAAGGAAGAATTAATTAATAAAGAGGGACCATTTTATTATTTGCATCTCATCCCTGGTCTGGCCCACAAACTACTCAAGCCCATTAGGGTTAGGGTTTCTCAAAACCTTAACACTATATATAGGCCTTCTCTCTATCAAATCAAGTAAGAATGATTTTCAGTATATTGAGTGAAAAGAAAGAGAGACGGCGACTGCTGATCCGGAGGGAGAGACTGATCGATTTCTCAAGATCTCGAATCCAACTTGGTAGATAATCCTCACCAGATTTCCAAGGAGCAAGGGAACAGATCTGAAGATCAGATCTGTAGGAACAACTCCAAACGACATTGTTCAGATTCAAATCCAAATCTACTTCATCGTTATTGGCTTCGATCTAGATCTTTAGATCAAACGGTGAAGATCAGGTATTCCTAAATTCCATTCTCTACAATTAATTTTTTAGGAGCATGCATAGGTTTACATGGTTTATTTAATTGAAATTTATTCCTGATATCCTAAGAACGATCCTTAGCAAGAATTTAATAATGGCAACTCATGTTGTCCATCGTAGACTCAAACCCTACAATTGGTATCAGAGCCAGGTTGATTTTCTTAGGCTCTATCTTGAATAAATTTAAATTAAATAAATGCGTATGTTCATGAATGGATTTAAATTGTCGTGGATTTTTTTTGATCTCGTGGCCTTATCGTTTTGGATCTGTTTTTCACCACGAGAAAATTCATGATTAGATTTAATAGGGAAAATCATGTAATAGATTGAGATCTATTTTTGTATTTCCTTTATTATTTCAAATCTGTAAAATTGGAGAAATTGAGATCCGGAAGAAACGAAGAATTGAAGAACAATGAGCACGACAGTTTCAACATCAGTTCAGTCCAGCAGCAGGCGGCGGTGTGGTAGAACTTTGTTCTGCTGCGTGGCTGGGCTGCGCCCATTTCCTTTTCACGCAGTTGCAGTCAAGAAGCAGGTCCGACGGCATCAGGTGAGCAAGGAGGCGTTGGTGGTTGCGGTGGCTAGGGTACCGACTCAGACTCTTTCTTCCTGCACTCTGCATGCTGCTTCTTTGCTCGACAGGGAATGTGTGCACGCAGTGCTGGCAGCCGCCACAGATCTGACGAGGATGGTGGCGACAGGATGCGTGGGTCGCGGTGGCGAGAAGCAAGGCCGCGCGCATCCTGCGCACGACGGGAAAGGCGAAGCAGCGGGGGCCGCGCGTGGTAATGGTGAGGCAGCGCAGCTCTGCTGCGTCTTGCCACTATTCTGCGACCCCTCCGACTCGCCGGTGGGCTGCGACAGCGTCGAACGGTGGCTGGGCTGGGTGGCCGGCCGGAAAGGCAGCGCCGGTGGGCTGCAAGGCTGTGGCGGCTGGGTTGGGGAATTAGGGTTTCCAAACCCTAGGGTTTCTCAGCCCGGAGGTAGCCCGCAGTCCTAAAAAAAATAGGGTTTGGCTGCTGTTTGGGCCAGAAACCCTAATTTAAAGCCCAAATACTGATTGCCCAAGCCGATCAGATTTCAAGTCAAACGGAGGCCCAGTTTGAAGATCGGTACTTAAAATAAATCTTGTAATAGATTAGATTTAATTATTTTTCAGTTGTAATCTCATCTGAGGGGCCACGAGAAATTTTATTTGTTTATTTAATTATTTCTCGTACTAATGTGATTTATTATGTGCGCACTAGTAAATAATAGAAAAACATGTTTATTTGCTTTAATTATTTACTGTTTAAGCATGTTGTAATTTTTAAAAATTATCAAGCATGCTTTATGTGATTTATTTTATGTTTTAAATTGTGTCTATAAATTTCAGGATTCATATTAATTTATGATGGAATTTTAGATATGACATAATTTATGGCAACATAAAATAATGTGTGCGCATGAAACCTTTACAATTAAAATACTAAGCTGGATTTTGGTTCTTCTCTATCTAAAATCATTAGGCCTCCACAAATACGTCCTCTTACTGGAAGTGAGGCATCTTAAAGCGTAAACGTCTACTCAAGTAGCTTGCATTAGAGGTCCCTCACCAGGTCTGGTGCGATGAGGTTTCTAAATAAAACATTTAGTTTAGGATGAGAAATGGGAGACTCTGAGCAAACGCCTACTCAAGTAGCTTACATTGAGACAACTTTCACTAATCTTTAAGGTTAAACTAAATGAGATAACAAAGGATATGAGGGGCATGCAGCATGAGTCTAGTATGTATGCTAAATCTCCCTAAATGTCCGGAGTTAGGCTTGTGGTTATTTTTGGCTTAGATGTTGTCTGGAGTATAACTCATGAATGATGTCCCTGCTCCGGATAGGTGAACATGGTCTTAAGATCTCCAATATTAATTTCTTTTGCTTAAGATACCTGGCATGTTAAGAAATTAAAGGACCTATTTTTGTCTGGTTGAGCAACGTCCACTCATGTAGCTTGCGGTATATTAGCTTGGGCAATTGGAGGAAGCAAATTGTATTGTTTTATCTAAAGGTTCTATGCATATTTGTTTCAATTGTTCGTAGTATGTGCTTACTTTAATTCGCTTATTTGTTTTCAGATATGTCTATTATTGCATCGCTCATCAATTGAATCGTACACAATTCCTTGACTGGTCCGAATTTTCCAGGATAGAAAAGTTACATTGTCAAGCTCTTGGATTCATTTGGACATTTTTTTGTTCTGCAAACTCCCTGTCCGAGTTCGCCGACTGATACATCTTCCGATGAGGAGCGAGCACAGTATCACATGTGGATATGGTGGAATGGCTTGGCCAGATAATATATCTTGGCTGGTATGTCAGATGCACTGCGTCCTCATTATAGTGATGTATGACTTGCGCATGACATTATGCGACGTCTTGACGTAGCATATGGCGGACTCGATGGACATGCTAGATCCAGTCTTATCAAGCGTATTGTAAGACAGAAAATAGGTCAGAACTGTTCGGTACGTGAACATGTGGAATCACTAATCCAGCTCATAGGTGAGTTCATATTAATGGGTGGTCAAATTGACAATGATGTCAAAATTGACTTGATACTCAACACGTTACCGAAGTCATTTGATGACTTCAAAATTTCTGTTGAGAAAAACAAGAGTTATTGTACTATTCACAGTCTGCTCAGGGATCTTGTATCAATAGAAGCTTCTTCAGTCTTTTCTGTGAGTCACTCTGATTTGCTTTCGAGTCGAAAGAGTGATGTCAAAAAAAAGAAGAATGACGGAAGCAGTGGGAGCAGTCTTGCCTTATCAGTTCATTCCAGATCTCTTACTAAAATTTCTTCTAAATCGTGTCATAATGACATGAAGAAGAAGAATGGTAAATGAGAGAAAAAAGGAAAGAAAGATAACAATAAGGACAAATGTTTCAAGTGTGGCAAGAAGGGTCACTGTAAGGTAAATTGTCCAATTTGGTAACTAAGGGACAAGGTACGTCATCTTTTGCATTACTTGTTGAAACATGTTTAGTATCAGTTTTCTATTTCTTAGTGGGTAGTGGTAACTGAGGTCTCTAATCGTGTTTGCTACACTTTGCAGGGAATCAAGCTTAAGGCTTGAAGATGGCGGGATTACCATCTCCAAGATTGATGTTGGAAGTTGCTACTTCAGCTGATGGAGATTTTACTTTGAGTTTATGTTAAAAACTCTGTTTTAATTCAAGTTTCTGAAGAAATGTTTTATTTTGAGAAACAATAATTTTCATCTATTGTTATGGATTATCAGTTATTCGATATACTTTTCCTATCATGATGAATAACAGTGTTTTCTATTATGGATCTTTATCTCTTCGTTACTTGATTACATAAACTATCAGTGCTCTAAGGTATATTTTTAAAGAATCTCTATAGATATAGGTTACATCAGTCTAAATAGTTTTAAGTAATTCATGGAATTATGGATTCAATCCAGGTATTCCAAAGAATGTAATTATGACAACTACTTAGAGATCTAAGATGGTAACCAAGCCTTTTAATAGGCGATTGTATCTCTATATGTTATTTCGTGTTTTCTCTGGTTTGCTGATTTGAGTCTACTTCCGCAGTTGCCTTAACAGGCATTGATACTGTAATCATTTAAGATTTTGATATGTTTATCTAGTTCACTACAAGTCTTAGTCTCTTGCTTTAATCAACAACATTTTCAAGACTAAGGTAGAGAATAAGTTAAACAAGACCGTAAAAAAATTATGGTTCATTCATAATGGTGTACCTTAAGTGATGGGTTTTTGCAGTATCTGGCGGAGTAAAGGGATTGCATCCCAGTTAACTACACCTATTATTCCTCGATTGGGATAGTGAAGTTAAAACGAAATAAGATTCTTTAAAAGTTATAAGTTATACAAGCTTTGCCAAATTTTTTGTTTTGGGAACAGCGCCAAAAGCAGTTGTATGTTTGATTAATCTAGTGTCTTCTAAATCAGTTCCAAATACCCTAGCAGACCTCGACTCTGTCAAAAGGGCAATGATGGGTAATTTGGTTGTTAAGCTGATATAGGAAACTGATTGGTTGGAAGAAAGGTTTAAGCTAGTACTGCTTTGTTGGCTATTCCAGGTAAACGAAAAAGATGTTTGCTTTGTGTATCCTAGATACAAGCAAGTTGTATAGGATGAAACCATAAATCCAAATATGAGATTGTTCTCTAACATTTTAGAGAAGACAATTCAAATCCATCAGGAAATACCCCGTGGCATATTGAGCATACCTTGGAAGGAATGGTACCAATTGCAGGGTCACCTGTGTAAGGTTGTAAACCACAAATTAGTGCACCATTAACTGACAACATAAAAGGAGCATCGTTGCAGTGGAAGGTGGCCTTAACAGGCTTAATGGTACTAGTTCGTGGAAACAGTCTGTGGACTTGTTCCCAGCTTAACGAACAACATCGTACTTATTCGTTAAAGCGCAACAAAGCTGTTAAGACAAACAATGCTGTTTTAATGACATCAAGTCATGAATTCATAAATGAATCAGAAAAGGTTATGGTTGTGTATCAGGATCAGTGATTGCCAAATAGCTTTCCAGCTATAGGCAACTGATTGATATACAAGAAAAATGCTCGAATGGTAACCTAGTATATTCGAGAGTCTAGATTGGTGAGTAAGGTATGTTTTACAACAAGACCTTCTCACTGGTTGAAACTATTAAACTCATTCGAATTCTTTTAACCATAACAGCACATATGAATCTAAATGTCTGGAAGATAGATGGTGTCATATGTATTTTATAAATGGGTACCTTGATAAAAGGTGATGACATTTGTATGCAACAACCAGATAGGTTATGTGTAGTAAAGTTAAAAGCATCATGTCTGGAAGCCAAGGTAGTTCAAGTATGAACTTAAAGGAGCTTCAAGGTCATGTAACAGACATTTCGATATTGTCTATCGAGAATAATAGCTTCATGTACCAGTTATGTGTCTGCGAAAGCGTGGTTTTCCTTGCACATTATGTAGATGTTATTTTCACATTCGGAAACGGAGTGGAGATATTATGAGGAATAAAGAGATGGATATCCGAACAGTTTCAGAAGTAGGACTTATGAGATTTTGGAACATCTTTTAATTAAGGTCTTGTGTTGTCACAAGAAAAGGATGTTCAGGTATCTCAAGTCGCTTAAAATGATTTTGTGGTGAGTCGTTCATAGCAAGAAAGATTGTTTTCTTTCTATATTGTAAATTAACGAAGTTAGATATCTATAATGCTATAAGCATGTTAAACAGATATCAGTTCAACTCTGGATAAGCACATTGGTTATTGAATGAGCCTTGTGAGTTGAATGGCATCGAATATCTAGGAGGATCATAAGGAAAGAAGTCGACCTCTAACTATGTGTTGGCTTTGGAGGAGGAGTTATAGGAATCTAACGCAGAAGTGTGTTGCGGATTCCGGTATGAAGGCTGAGTTTTTGACAGCATCATTAGCTTCGCAAGAAGCAGTATAACTCCGGTGTTATCCTCGAGAGGTGTGTGTTCTGAGTTTGCCGAATAAAATCTCTTGGAATTGTGATCATGTTGGAGCAATGACAAACTCAAGGGAACCCAAGACTCACTAGGTGGTGAAACACATAGGATGTGTGGTATCACATCATACGAGAAATCGTGACAAGAGGTGACGTGAATGCAGTGGGAGTGATTGACAGTATAGACACACTTAATACTTTGATAAAGCAAAGGTATTATGCTTTAAGTATAAGTGGGAGATTGTTGGGATTGTATACTGAAAGCATATATGATTAAGTGTTTTGTACACTGGTCTTCATATATGTGTTGCTACAACAATACTCGTTGTCTGATGAAACAAACATACAACAAACCATAATATCATATTATCTCACCTATAGGTATGACCATATGGTGTGTAGGAGATCACAGAGGATCATATGAGTCATTTGACCTAGCGAGATATAAACTGTATCACAGCTGAGACAGTCCCTGGATAGTCTTTCGGTCTAAGCTGTGGCACATCGGTTCATAAGTGAGCTTATCCTAGCAACTTGATGTTCGGTACATGGTTATGTATTGATGGGATCAACAGTGGGATGTGCCATTCTCATTGACATATGAATGAGCCAGATCCCTAACATACTTCCTATGATCTTAAACCTAAATCAAGGATAAGGGGCACACACAGATTGACCACACTTTGATTTACCATGGTGGCGAGTCTTAAATGTACTCTTATGCCCGTATTTTGGGTGTTGGCAATTTGTGTGTGGCCTGCTTAGGCTGGACGTATATGTAAGAATATCCATTTCAGGATGGTGACATTCCCTGAGGAGCTCACAAGGTTCATTATGCTAAACCCTGCAGGTTAAATTATTTAATTCAGGCATAAGTGAAAAGGAGTGAGTGGTATTACTCAGGAAATAAGAGATTAATTAATTATGGTTGATTGTTATAAGCCAAATTAATTAATGAATGTCTAAAACCTTAAATATGTGGATCATGTTAGTTTGGTGCAACCCGTTCCTAATAACGTGGTAATGAAGGGGCGAGTCAGCATTGTTACCGTGGTGAAGGTTAAAACAATGTTTTATTAATTAATTATGTTCTGGGTTGAACAAGGAAGAATTAATTAATAAAGAGAGCCCACATTATTATTTGCATCTGATCCCTGGTCTGGCCCTCAAACTACTCAAGCCTATTAGGGTTAGGGTTTCTCAAAACCCTAACACTATATATAGGCCTTCTCTCTATCAAATCAAGTAAGAATGATTTTCAGTATATTGAGTGAAAAAAGAGAGAGACGGCGGCGGCTGATTCGGAGGGAGAGACTTATCGATTTCTCCAGATCTCGGATCCAACTTGGTAGATAATCCTCACCAGATTTCCAAGGAGCAAGGGAACAGATCAGAAGATCAGATCTATAGGAACAACTCCCAATGGTACTGTTCAGATTCAGATCCAGATCTACTTCATTGTTATTGGCTCCGATCTAGATCTTTAGATCAAACGGTGAAGATCAGGTATTCCTAAATTCCATCATCTGCAATTAATTTTGTAGGAGCATGCATAGGTTTGCATGGTTTATTTAATTGAAATTTATTCCTGATATCCTAAGAATGATCCTTGGCAAGAATTTAATAATGGCAACTCATGTTGTCCATCGTAGACTCAAACCCTACATTAGTAACCATCTACGAGTGTAGCTTGCTAATTCTCGGAGGTGCATGGACTGTAGTTGTTGGGATTTATAGACACACAATTTAAATCTTGTGAATAGTGGGAGAGTTTTGCATAAACGTCTACTAGTGTAGCTTACGTAATTCTTTCTCATAAGTATTCTAGGATTGATTTAAATTTTAGATAACGAAGGCTTTAAGGGTCGTCTGGTATGGTTACGTGCCATGCCAAATTGTCTATTTTGGTTGGAGTTAAGTTTGTGGTTAAGTTCTTAGAGGCATCTTAGAATATAATGAAGTTGATGCTTCCCTGTTCTAGAGAGATGGCTTGGTCTAAGGTTTTACACTAATTATTAGTTTCATGTGTCTAAGGATCGCTGAAATGGTATGAAATTAAAGGATTGGGGCTTAAAATCCACATTTTGGTTGAGGGTGACATCGTAACATCTACGAGTGTAGCTTGTAGTGGGAACTCTTGGGCTATTAGTGGAAAATATTTGTATTTGACTTATCAAGAGGTTTTCAATGCATTTGTTTTCGAATGTTCTGCATGTATGTTCTTATTAAGATTATTTATTTGTTTCGGATATGTCTATGTCTAATGTCATCCATATTCTTGCACAAAATTCTTTAACTGATCCAAGCTTCCTGGAATGGAAGCGCAATCTTGAATACATCATGATTGTAGAAGAACATATGTTCGTTCTGCAAGTACTTCGTCCTGAAGCGCTCACTACTAAATCCACTCAAATGGATATAGACTTTTACAATAAGTGGGAGAAATCGAACAATGTAGACAAGTGCTACATGATGACCACTATGTCGAAAGTCTTACAGTAGCAACATCAGCACCATAGGGACGCCTATGACATTATGGCCAGTCTGGAGGTAACCTTTGGGGAAACTGATAGCGCTGTCAGATTTAATCTCATGAGGGAAATCGTGAGTAGAAAATGACTGATGGTAGCTCAGAGAGAGAGCACGTAGTTTCCATGACTCACCTCATGGATGAGCTGATTGTGCACGCTGGAGGTATCGACGTTGATGCCAAAGTCGATATCATACTGAACTCTCTACCCATAGAGTGTTTCAAACTGAATGTTGTCATGAACAAGAAAGAGTATACACTTAATGACTTACTCAATGACTTGATGGCAGCTGAATCAGTCATGAATCCTCAGAAGGTTGCCTTAACTACTTCTGGTAATCTCTCTGTTGTATCGAAAGTTATGAAGTGGAAAAGAAGGATTAAGATGAAAGCTGGAAAGGCAACTGCAAAGGACATGGAGGCTAACAGAAAGCCTAGGGAAGCAGCTTCGAAGGACAAGTGTTTCAAGTGTGCTAAGAAAGGACACTGGAGGAAAGATTGTCAGGCTGACAAAGCTGGACTAGGTATGCCATTTGCATGTATAACTGAAGCATGATTAGAGCCTATCTTTGGTCTTCAGAGAGCTGTAGAGACTAACTTGTTAACCATGTTGTTGTACCTTTCAGAGAACCGTGCCAATAAGGCTAAAGAGTAATGGCAAAAAAATACCAGCCGCATGGAAGGCGACGTTTTGACGAAGCCTCATGAAGTTTTCTTTCACCTTATGTTTTGATGAATAAAAGTACTTTTAAGAGTTTTATTTTAAGAGTACTTTCTCCCAGTTTGTGCAAGTTTAGAGTATGGGGTTGCCCGGCACACGTGCTGACGAAGGAATATGATAAGTTAAAAAGCAGAACCAAGATAATGCTATTCATAGGGTATCCTAGGCAAATGAAAGGTGGTTACTTTTACTGTCCTGAGAGTCAGAGAATCGTTGTTAGAACCAACGCTAGATTCTTGGAAGACGAGTATGTAAGAAACCACAAGACAAGGAGTGATATAGTTTTTCAAGAAATTGAAGATTAGAATACAATTCCAAGGGAAGGGGAATGTGCGTACGTGGGTGTGCCTATTAGAAGTTCTCAAAATACTGGTTAGGAAAATCAAATTTTTGGGTTTTGTTGTTTCGAAAATGATAATATTTGCAAACTAAAATTAACGGAAATTTAAAATAATTTTGATGAAAGATTATGAGAAGTACAGAATCTAGGGATATTTACCTATCAAGTATGACATAGATGATGAATTGATTATTTCCCAATTTAATTCCTCTTCGTAGTGAAACATCAGAAAAGTATTATGAACTTCTTTGTTGGACAATTCATAAAGTAGATTAATTAATTACCTATCTCCGCTCGGTCTCAAGATAAATTAACTAACTCCAAAGATCTACAGATTTATCTCTACAATCAATCTCCTTCAGTTACGACAAGAAATCAGATTATATTGTGAAAATCTCTTTCAATTGAAAACCAATACAGTTACGTCTCAAGTAATCAACTAATTAATCCTAAGATGTGGCCAACAAACTCAAGATTATGAATAAACACAGATTTCACAAACAACAAAGGGAAAGGGAAAATAATTCAATTAATCAAACATGCATACAATGATAATTCGAAACCCTAGAATCTGAGGAAGAGATTAGTTACACATATTCAGAGTAATATTCATCATAGAAAAATAAAACCTGATTTGCATAAAAACTTGGGTCTGAATGTCTTCCCACAAAACTCTGTCTACAAACATAAACTCTAGAAAACCTTGGAAATCTCTAAAAATCTTCAATACTAAAATCTCTTAATAGTGAAAGATGTATCAAACAATATATAGGATTAGATATGTCTTTATCTTCAAATCAGACTCAGATTAGGAATTCCCGCAGTCGCGTCGATCGTCAGAGAATGGCATCGATCGATGCTGTTGAAACACCCTCGTCGATCGACGTGACATGGCATCAATCGACATGAGCTTTGCTTCACAACCTTCGTCAATCTCTCCTTCCCCTTCGTTGATCGCTCCTCTTCACTTTCCTCGTCGATCGACGTGCCCTGGCATCGATCGATGTGGACCTGGAACTGGAAATCTGACTCTTCCCTGTTTTCGACTTAAAACCTGCATGATTCATCAAACAATTCATTACGAGCACAAAAGTCAATCCATGCATGACTAAAAACAATCTGAACATCAAACAATTAGTCAAAGAACAACTAGATAAGTTGGTAAAAATCCTAACTTATCAGTGGTTGACAATCAAAGCCCGGTGGTAGGCGACGACCAGGACGTCGGGTTGGAAAGGAAGGCCGCAAGTCGACAGCAGAAAGGGCTAGAAACTGTGTTGTCGCACGAAATCTCTGGGTGGTTCAAGATTTTTTGCGCGACATGTTGTGCGCAGCCTGTTTTGCGCAAGATTCCCGGCAGTCCCAATTATAATCGCAAGAGAGGTCGACGTGGAAGGGTGCATCTTGCTTGATTCTCAAAAGCGTAGGGGCCGATTGACGATGAGGACAACAGAAATAGCGGTGATAGCCACATGAAAATAGCTGCACGCGAGAATCTTGCGATTCTGTCTGCGTGTGGCCTGATCTTGCACGTCGATTGGAGGGTATTTCTGGTCATATCGACTGTTCCGATGACATGATCTTACTTTCCATATCTAGGGCTTTGATTTCCAGTAGGTTTTGGAGGTTGAGGATCAATCGTGGCTGTGCAATGGGCCGATGAAGTTGGCTCAGTCGCAAGAAAACCCTAGTTTTCTAGGTTGAAAACATGCAGGTGGGCATTTTTCCTTGCTACTTTGGAGGCGATCCTCTAATGGATTTCAAGTACAGATGACATCGAATTGAAGTTAAAACCTAGGGTTTTAAAGCCCAGTAGGTTACCGGCATGATTGCCGTTGGAATCGATGGAAATGGAGGCGAGAAAAGTGCCTTGTGCTCTAGTTTTTTGCCCAGGCTGCTCAACTAGCCATTTTCTCCAGCCAATTGGTGGCGATTACTATGTGAATATCCGGTGCTGTTAATTGGTGATGGAAGTCCAAAATTTGTTCTTCAAATCCCATTAAGTTCTTGCCATTGACTGTGTGTTGTTTGGTAGCAACGGTAGCTCGAAAAAGGCTATTTGTAGTAAATTCAAAAGCCAAAATTTGAATTGTTCAAGGCCCAGATCTAATTCGAAGGTCCATTTTAAGAGCGTATATCCAATACCCATGTAATAGAATAGGTAGATATGTCGGTACACATCTTGGGGCCACGAGGACATTTTATTTGTTCTTGCATCATGTGTGTTTTCTTTCTAAGCATGTTGTATGTTTTATATGTTAGGAGCATGCAAGGATTTATTTAAACTCTTTATTGAATGCTGTCAAAAACCTTCAACTAAAAATGACTAAGTGAGTTAAAATAAATATTAATATATTTATTTAGGCCTCCACAGTTGGTCTTATAAGTGATTGTGAGTGTTGTTCGCGGGACCCTGGGAGTCTCCCCCTAGAGGATACAACATTCACTAGTTCACTAGATAAGACTTCTAATAAAAATTAATTTTATCTTTAAATGAAGTGTGTGGCACTCGTGGGACCCTGGGAGTCTCCCCCTAGAGGATGTGTCTTTCACGGTTCATTGGTAAAGATTTAATTCAAGAACCTTAATAAATTATATGTAAGTGTTGTAATTTCCTAACGGTAAGGTCATCAATTGTAAATGATTTTCTTTATTGATTAAATTGTTGTCATCACTTATATGTGAATTTCTATATAACTCCCCAACGAAGTCCCTTTTTTAATTCACATGGCTTGTGCATATGGTCCGACTATTAATTCCATTCGTCATAAAGTAGAGGTTGACGTGATATTGGAATTAAAGATAGTTTGTCTGGTCAATGGATATGTGTGTAAATGTGCACCCACCGTAGCTTGCATATATATTTGTCGGGCTGTTGGATGTTGCATAAACTTTGCTTTTGAAGGTTTCCATGTTTTATACTCGAATTAATGTGTTTTAAAATGCTTATATAATTACATCTCATTTATTTCAGTTATCATCATGTCATTTAATCTGCTTATGACTGTTCTCTATCATAACAAGCTTATATTAGTCCAATTTGTTCGGACTGGAAGTAAATCTGGATATAGTACTGGTTGCTGAAGAGTACATATTTGTACTTAATACACCTACTCGTGATCTCTTGAATCTCTCTGCTTGAATGTAATCATGGGTAAGATATAGTACTTTGATGCTGAGTTTCTTACTGGCTTGATTAGAGTGGAGGATCTCAGGAATAAGATATCACTGGCTTTGATTTCTTTTGAAGCATCATCTTCTTTGTGTAATGACGGTATGAAGAAGAAGACACAAAAGAAAATGAATAGTTAGAGTAGTGGGAGAAAATAAGTAATACTTTCCGGTAGTATGACACATTTTGGTGGTGTCATAAAACTAAAGGGGAAATGCTACAAAAGTGACCGGTCAAGGTATCACATATATAATTGTCCCCTCTTAAAAGGGTTACTTCGGTGAGTCTTCTGCTTTAGTTTTGGAAACATGTCTTGAGGCTTGTTCTACTATATCTTGGATAGTAAATACTGGTGACACTGAGCATGTTTGTTTTACTCTGCATGGTTTTATGCAGACAAGACAACTAATGAAGGCGAGATTATTGTAAGCTTGGTAAATACAGTTAGAGTGGTGGTTGTTGTAGTGGGAGATATGCACTTTAATCTTTCTCGGATTGTGTTGTAGCATTAAAGGATGTTTTAAACGTGCCTAGTTTTCGAAAGAATTTAATTTCAGTTTTGAAACTGTTTCTGGATCGATATTCAGTTATTTTTAATAACAATGATGTTATTATGAGAAATAACTCTTTTATCTGTTTTGGCATGTTGGAAAAACTCCTTATATACTATTGCTTGTGTATATCATTCTACAACTGTAACTCATGCATATTCATCGTTTTAAAAGAATAGTTTCTTCTATGTAAAAATCAACCATATCTTTGGCAACTAAGACCAATTCATGATAATCTTACTAGCATCAAAAGACTAATAAATAGTTGATCATTGGAGTCTCTCCAAGTTGAACCATCCTCAGTCTGCGAATCCTGATTGGAGGGTAACATGACATTGATGTCTTTTTAAGGCAAAGGGTTTAAAGCCAATGATATGTAGAAAATGATTCAATCTAATTTGTGTGAGCCTATGTCTATTCAAGCAAGAGGTGGTCTTGTGTATTTCAAGACTTTCACGAATGATTACTCAATGTTTGGATATATTTACTTGATACGCCACATGTCTGAATGATTTCACAAGTTTAAAGGATTTAAGACTAGAGTGGTGAACCAAAAAGGTAAAAGTGTTAAGTCACTACGATTTGACTGCAGTTTCAAATGCATCAGCGCTGAATTTAGGCAATACTTATTGGATAACGAGATTATCTCAACTTTCTACACCTGATTTTTTGCAACAAGTTGGCGTAGAAGAGAGAAGATACATAATTCTTTTTGGAGATGGTGAGGTCGATGTTGAGTTATGCCAATTTGCCTACTTTTTTTTAGGGTAATGCCTTGGAAATAGCTTCTGAACTTAGTACCTTCTAAATCGATTCTAAAGACTCCAATACAATTGTGGACTTCTTGAAAGCCTAGTTTAAAGCCATATTCATGTTTGGGGTTGCCCACCATATGTGTTAGGTAGGGAAATTGATAAGTTGGCACTTAGAACGGAAGTATGGTGATATGTGCGTAAAATGACCTATTTTTCGATGTGTGCGCGTGCATGTTTGTGGCCATTATACCCCCATATCATATGTTTTCATTGTTCTTTTGTCTTGTTTTCGTGTTTGAAATGTTGTAGGAAGTGTTTTGGGCATAAAACAACACTTTTGGTGGAGTTTTGGAGGAAAATCGCCCGATTTCCTGTTAGGTGTGATCACGGCCAGCGAGAATTTCGGTCGAGCTACCCAACAGGGGGTTGGCTCAGCCGATCTCTGCATTGCTCGACCGAGCCACCCATTTCAGAGGGTTGGCTCGGTCGAGCCATTTTGGATCGGGCGAGCCGGAGCGGGATTTTCGCAGTTTTGGTGGTTTTCAGTTCTGGGGTCGCCCGGGCAAGCCAACCTTGGCTCGGGTGATCCGAGGCCCTATTTACTCATTATAGAAGGGGAAAAGGCAGTTATTTGAAGTACTTTTTGTCATTTTTCATAAATCTAGTTAGAATTTCTCCTAGATTCCAATTTCTATCACGATTCATCCAAATTCTAGAGTATCTAAGTGATGGATTTATATACTGAAAGCATTATCATTGGTATATTATGTTCAAGGTCGATTGGTTAATATACTAGGAATCATAAATGTTGTATGTTCATCTCCTGTCTGAATTAACAAACATGTGTCGCAAATGCAATTATCCTCTTATCTCATCGATAGGGAGATCATACGGTGTGTAGAAGATCACGGAAGATCATATGTATCGTTTGACCTAGCGAGATATAAATAGTTATCACAGCTGAGACAGTTCCAGGATAAACTGTCGGTGTAGGCTGCAGCATATGCAGTAATAAGCATCTTATCTTGGATGGCTTGGTATGCTGGTGTGGGCCACACATTGATAAGGACCTAAGTCGAGATCGATTCTTTTATCTGACATTAAAAGAATCTAGATCTCTATGTCTTGACGAGATCCTAAACCTAAATGAAGGTACAAAAGTATATGCAGATTGTGTATTACTTTGAGTTGCAGTGAAAGGCTCTAGTTGAGCTTGTATATCTGTATCTTGGGTAATAGCAGTTTGTGTATGACTGTCTGGTACTGGAACTAGGTAACCACATCTAGTATAAAATGGTGACATTCCCTGAACAGCTCAAAAGGTTCGTTATGCTAAGTCCTGCAGGGTGATTAAGTTCAAGCATAAGTGAAAAGGTTTGAGTGGATTGATTCAGGAATATAAGATGTTAATTAATTAAATAGCTTGTCAGAGCCTAAATTAATTAACGAATGTCTGTAACCTTAAATGTGGGGATATACCGAGCCCATGCAACCCGTACCTCAAAACGTGGTAGCAAATAGGTAGGACAGTATTGATTCTCTGGTGGAATGAATCAATATTAATTAATTAATTATATTCTGGGTTGAATATGGGAATTAATTAATTGATAGGCCTCATTTGCTATTTGCATTTTGGTCCCTGGTCTGGCCCATGAAACTCAAGCCCAATAGGAGTCCAGTAATTTCCTATAAATAGGCCTCAGTTCCTCAAATCTCAACACACCACAATATCATAAGTTGCACACAGCAAACCAGGTTTTGGGAGCTGTGGTGATCGACTAAGATCTGAGAACGTGGAGGAAATTCTGCTTCTCAACCAGGCAAGGGATCTGATAGAGAATCTTCACCTGATTTTCAGATCGAGTTGGGATACAGATCAGAAGATCAAATCAGGAGGATTTTTCTTCTTCTCTCTCTCCTCTTTATTTTCGAAAATAATTTTTATTATTTTCATAGATTTATTTCCTCAATCTGCTAGGAAATTAAATCTTTGTGCGTGGGAAAGATCAAAGGGCATCTCCGCGCACGCGTTCTTCAGAGTCTATCGATCCAGGTATTCCGCATAAACCTTCTTATGCATAATAATATAGGAGCATGCTAGGATTGTTTATAGGCATAGCAATTTATTTTGATATTCCAATTAACGATCCTTGGCAAACGGACTTCGTGATTCAGTTCACGAATCCCTTCAATTGGTATAAGAGCCAGGTTAATTAATTGGCTCTATCGGAAAAAATAATATTGCCTATGATCATGCATGATTATTATTATTGATTGCATGCAATGGATGGTTTATGGATTGATTGTATATTTTTCGTCCTCGTGGTTCCTCGGGTTAATCCGCCCATTTATATGGATTCGTTTTTCACCCACGAGATAAATCCGTGGTTAGATTTAGATTTTTAAATTGTAATTAGGATTATTCCATGTAATCTTTTATTTCAAAAATTAAATCTGTAAAATAAAGAACGAAGAACGCGAAGAACACGAAGAACGAAGAACACGAAGAAAGAAGGGCCGTACGACGCGTGACAGCGCCGGCACGGCGCGAACGCCATGCACGGCACGAACGCCATGCACATCGGTCAGACGCGGCGGGGCACGGCAGCAGGGGGCGCGGCCAGGTGCGGCGACGGCGCAGCCGCGGGCGGAAACCCTAGGGTTTCAGCGCGCGCGGCGCTCGCACGCACGCAGGCGGACAGCTGCGCGGCCCAGGCTGGCCAGGCATGGTGCGGCGGCTCCAGGCCAGAACCGGCGACGCGAGGGGCGGCAGGCGAAGGCGGCAGGAAGGCGGCTTGCGGCCAGGGGCGCGGGCGCGCGCGCGCGCGCGGCAGGCCTGCGCTCGTCGGCGGCCGCCTTCCCTCCCTCGGTCGGCGTCGGCAGGCGGAGCAAGGTGGTGTGGCGATGGCTCGGCAAGCGAAGGCGGCGATGGTGTTGGGAATTGTTCCCGAATTCTCCCATAGGACAAATTGTAAAGCAATGCTAAGAGATGGTCGATCAATTGCTAAGATCTAGATAGTCCTGCAAACATATGTAAAGTCTTGTATAGGAAATTCTCGTGTTGTAATAGACTAGGAAGAATCGGAAGAACGCTAGAGAAAATCTATCAGGAGAATGCAAGAAGGAATCAACATTCTAATTTCAGCAAATCAGAATCTAGCAGATTCCAAAGGATAAGGTTGCTAAAAATAAATAGACGGAAGAAGAATGCTAAGAGATTTAGCAAACAGAAGTGTTCGCTAATGAGATAGCGGACGATCGCTAAGAAGCTTGACTGCTGAAAGAGTGAACATTTGCTAAACGACAGAGTGATAAAAAGTTTAGCAATAAGAAGACAAATACTCAGATGTTAAAAGAACAAGTGCTAAAGAGTTAGCAATTGGTTACAAGACAGATTGCTATAATGCTAGCAGATCACCAGAAAGCTATAAAAATAGCAGATTAACGAAAAGATAGACATCTCAAAAGTCTCAGGATCTTTACCAAGATAAGAAGTCTCGCACGACAAAAGGAAGACTTAGCAAACAACTCCACCTATTCTAAAGATACGCAGCAACAACGTATAGAAAGGAGCCGTTCTGACACAAAGTACATATAAGGACAAAAGACTTCCGTAAGTAGGTCAAAAGGACTGTACGAAACATTTAATGCTCCGAAAGCGATCAACTCATTACGGGAACGGAGAAGCTTCGTGTCTAACGGGTCTGGAGATTCAAATTTGAATCTCCAGATATAAAAAGCAAGTCCAATGGAGAGTCGAGACTACTGCTTCCATCACTACGCGCAAATACTTTATCTCTAAAAGATTCCTCAGACAAATCGAACAAAAAGAAGCAGTCAGTTGAGAGAAAGAGAAATAAATCACATTCAAGGCTCTCAACCACCAAGAGTGTCAACCATTGAACTCCTGACACTATCTTGTGAGATTTGTTAGATCCAAATAGGATTTTCCAATCATTGAGATAGCTTTCATTTTCTGGAAGTATCTAGCAGTCACTTCTCTGAAAAGAGATTGACTATCACGGGCTTTTACCATATCTGTCTGAAAGTTTGGAGAAACTATAAATCTCCATTGCGTCAGCGAAGGACAAGTTTCACGAAGGTGCGCCCTTGACTTGGCCTGACCTGCAGCTGCTGAAAAGATTGAAGCATCGGAGGATAGCTTTGTAGAAGCCGGCCCAAAAGTTCACCGCCTGCTACAAGTGTTCGGCGATTCCTTGTTCTTCAAATATCTTTTTAGTGAATTCTTAGCGATTCGGCTAAGGAGTGGACGTAGATCGATTTGATCGAACCACTATAAATCTTGTGTGCTTTACTGTTTTATTGCGTTACTGTTTGGTTTATAATCTAGCAAACTCATTTTGCTAGTATATCCTTGAATCAAACTAAGAACTATCCGACCCTACAGCTAAACTTAAGTAGACATTAACAACAAGATAATTATTCAGCTGCACTTCGTGTTTAGATTTATACATGACGACTCTGATAATTTGGGACCAACAGATGGCGGCCGGTAGTGGCGGCGCAGGCGTAACCGGCGCAAACCCTAGGGTTTGCGGGTGGGTGCCGGAGGGCGCATCCCCTCCGTGCTTCGTGCGCGTTTTCCGGCGAGCCTAGGTGAGCCAACGGTGGAGAAGAAGGTGAACGACGGTTCGGGCAACGGTCGGGGCAAGCCGGGGCGGCAGCATGCGAAACGGGCAACGGCCGGAGGAGGTGGATCGCGGGCTACAACCATGCACGTACATGCATGGGTGTTGTGCGATTCCGAGAGCCCTCACGGCGGCGGCGAGTCGCCGACGGCGGTGGTTCGCCGGTGGTGGCTCGTCGGGCCAAGTTCTCGTGGGCTATTGGGCTTGCAATGTGTGCCTAGGCTCGCGATTCAGTTAACTAGCCCAGTTGTCCGATTTACCGATAAATCAAATCTTGGAGGCCCAAATTCGGAAAATAAATTCAGATCTCAGTCCAAGTAGTGGGAGCCCAGTCGAAGATCTGTATTGTTAATTCGAACTTGTAATAGTTAGAATTAATTTTTTTTTATTTCGTATCATGGGGCCACGAGGACATTTTTTATTTGCTTTATTATTTGTCTTCGCATGATATACGTGTTTAATTTAATTGCGCAACATACAAGCATGTTGTAGATAATAGAGCACATTTACTGCTTTTATTTACAGCTTTAAAGCATGCTATGTGATTTATTTTATGTAATTAATTATAACTATAAATTCGGGGTTCATGCCATGCATGATAGAATTTTAGCAATGTTATAATTATGGCTACATAAAATAATCTGTGCAATTGAACCTTATGAACTAAAAATTACTAAGCTCATAATTTAGTAAGACCTCCACAAAGCGATCCTTTATTGGAAGTGGGTAATTTATTAGGTAAACGTCTACATGTGTAGCTTACTTAATTTATTATTCATAAGTTCTAATAGATAGGATTTCTTAAAACAAACATTCAATATGCCTTCACGAGTACATGTCAATCAAATCCCCCAAACTAATAGTAGTATGCAATTAATCAAAAACCAACAAGAATTTAAACATGCAAGAACAATTCAACTCAACCAAAACGTCCTCCCTATAGGCAAATAAGCAATTCAAGCGAAATTCACAATTACTAAAAAGCAATTTGCAATGTAGGTAGGGAAACATAAACATAAGTATAAACTAACCTAAGGATCGAATTAAACATGATAAAAGATGATAGAATACCTGGAAATCGAAGCAAACTGAAGAACAATTGAAAAAACTAGGAATTGGGGGTTGATGGATTTTCGAACGAAACAGAGCAAACCACTCAGATAGAAAGCTTCACAATGTCGTGGGTTAGTGTTGTGCAAAAGGAATTTGAGAGATAATCAGAGACGGATGAGAATTTGAAGAGAGAAGATTCGTGGGTGTTGTGTTTTTGAATGAGAATGTGGGAGGGAATGAGAGAGAGGCGTCGGCGTGCAGGTTTTTAAAGCAAAATCGGCGACCTGGGACGCGATCGCCGATCGCCGATCGGGCAAGTGGGTCGCCGATCGTGTCCCGAAACAAATGCGTGAAAATTGCGATTTCGGCGACCTATTTACATAATCGGCAACCGCCGAAAATGTAAACAGGTCGCCGAGTATGTACCGAAGCTTAGTGTGAAAAATTGCATAACCGGCCACCTAACCAGCAGAATCGGCGACCGTCGATTCTGATTTTTGGTCGCCGGTTATGTTGCGTACCTCTTGGACTTTTGATGGGGAACTCGGCGACCCGGGTTCCCGATCGGCAATCGCCGATCGTGTAATTGGGTCGCCGATTCCGGTACGAAACTCAACGAAATTTCTCATTTTGAACCTGTTTCCTGCATCCAATGAACTCAATACCCAATCGTGAATATAACTATGGAAAAATGGCAAAATCGACTCAAATTAAACGCAAAATGAACACAATAAAACACCTAAAGACCTCAAAATTGACCAGAAACAAGTTGGGTCGCCTCCCAACAGGCGCTTTATTTAATGTATGTAGCTAGACAACTCAATGATGGACTATGGATTAGATAAATAAAGCTCAGACACAGCAAAAGCAGTCTCAGATTGAAAATATGGTTTTACCCTGTGACCATTGACTGTGAAGTGTGTGCCATCAGCTCCTACCAAGTCTAGTGTCCCATTTGAATGCACATTTTCAATAACATATGGACCAGACCATCTAGACTTCAGTTTCCCAGGAAATA
The DNA here is from genome assembly GCA_026898455.1 of Plectranthus barbatus. Classification (NCBI taxonomy): domain Eukaryota; kingdom Viridiplantae; phylum Streptophyta; class Magnoliopsida; order Lamiales; family Lamiaceae; genus Plectranthus; species Plectranthus barbatus. The sequence continues at coordinate 9,021 of JAPKLW010001649.1, read as the reverse complement.
AGCGTAGACGAGAATTAAATAACAGTACCTGATCCCCCGGATTGAAATTTCGGCTGCGAATGCGCCAGTCGTGAAACCGTTTGGCGCGCTCCTTGTAGAGTTTAGAACTCTCATATGCCTCAACCCGGAATTCTTCCAACTCCGTCAACTGGATACATCACTGCTCAGATGCAGTCTTCAGATCCCAGTTGATCTTCTTCACAGCCCAGAAAGCTTTGTGCTCTAACTCCACCGGTAGATGGCAAGACTTTCCGAACACCAATTGGTACGGCGACATGCCAATCGGAGTTTTGAATGCTGACCGGTAAGCCCACAGCGCGTCATCCAATCGAATCGCCCAATCCTTCCTGGATACTACAGACTTCTCCAGGATTTGCTTAATCTCCCAGTTCGCCAACTCAGCCTGTCCATTGGCTTGGGGATGGTACGGAGAAATGATTTTATGCTGGACTCCGTACTTCGACAGTAAACTCCCCAGCCATCTGTTTCGGAAATGGGATCCACCGTCACTCAGCAGCGCTCACGGTGCTCCAAAGCGGGTCAAAATGTTTTTCTGAAGAAATTTCAACACCACCTTGGAGTCACTGGTGACCGTGGGAATGGCTTCAACCCACCGGGTCACATAATCCACCGCCAGCAGAATAAATTGATATCCATGGGACTTAGGGAATGGTCCCATGAAATCAATGCCCCAAACATCGAAGGGCTCAATTTCCAGCATGAACCTCTGAGGCATTTCATCCTTCTTCGAGATAGTCCCCATCCTCTGACATCTATCACAAGTGGTCACAAACTTCTGACAATCTCGATAAATGGTAGGCCAGTAAAATCTGCTGGTGAGGATTTTTATGGCCGTCCTATTTGCTGCGCAGTGGCCTCCGTAGGGGGATAAGTGACAATCCCCCATTATCTTCTCTCGCTCATGTGTGCCAACACATCGCCGGATCACCATGTCGGCGCATCTCCGGTATAGGAATGGCTCGTCCCAATAGTAGAACTTGCATTCATGCAAGAACTTCCTTCTCTGGTGAGATGTAAGATCAGGTGGTAAGACACCTGCAACCAGAAAATTAACTAGATCCATATACCATGGATCCGCTTCCTCCATAGCAAAAAGGTGCTCGTCCGGAAAAACTTCAGTAATGTGGATCCTTTGGTCATCTCCTTCCACCGGATTCTCCAACCTTGATAAATGGTCTGCCACCACATTTTCGCATCCTTTCTGGTCTTTGACTTCCATATCGAATTCCTGCAACAGCAGGATCCACCGGATCAGCCTCGGCTTTGCCTCCTTTTTTGCAAACAAGTACCGGATCGCAGCATGATCCGTGTATACCACCGTCTTTGCCCCAACTAAATAAGCCCAAAATTTGTCGAAGGCGAAGACCACAACCAGTAATTCCTTCTCAGTGGAGGTGTAGTTCACTTGGGCTTCATCCAGAGTTTTGCTGGCGTAGTGTATGACTCGGAAAATCTTGTTCCTCGTCTGCCCCAAAGCAACTCTAACTGCTGTGTCACTGGCATCGCACATCAGTACAAAAGGTTCTGACCAGTCTAGTGAAATTAGAACCGGGACGGTAGTAAGAGCCAGCTTCAGCTTCTCAAATGCCTGCAAACATTGCTCATAAAAAACAAACTTGGCATCTTTCATAAGTAGAGAACTGAGGGGTTTGGAAATTTTAGAAAACTCCCTGATAAACCTCCTGTAGAAGCCTGCGTGACCCAGAAAGCTCCTCACCGACTTCTCATTGGTGGGGGGTGGCAGCTTCGAGATCGCCACAATCTTGGCGCGATCTACCTCTAAACCTGCAGCAGAGACTTTGTGACCGAGGACAATGCCCTCTCGCACCATAAAATGACATTTCTCCCAATTCAAAACCAGGTTAGTCTCTTGACAGCGCTGCAGAACAGTAATCAGGTTTTCTAAACAATTATCAAATGGATGACCAAATACTGAAAAGTCATCCATAAAAACCTCCATAATATTTTCGACAAGCCCATTAAAAATTGACATCATGCATCTCTGAAATGTAGCAGGAGCATTACATAATCCAAAAGACATGCGCCTATAAGCAAAAATTCCATACGGGCAAGTAAATGCAGATTTATGCTGGTCCTCGGGGGCTATCGCTATTTGGTTATATCCAGAATAACCATCTAAAAAGCAGTAAAAATCATATCCCGCTAACCTATCCAGCATCTGTTCAATAAAAGAGAGAGGGAAGTGGTCCTTACGAGTAGCACTGTTAAGTGCTCTGTAGTCGATGCACATCCTCCAGCCCGTAACGGGCCTGTGGGCAATCTCCTGGCCACTTTCGTCCTTGATGACGGTAGTACCTCCCTTTTTGGCCACTACTTGTGTGGGGCTCACCCATTCGCTGTCCGAGATGGCATATATCATGCCAGCATCCAGTAGTTTCAGCACCTCTTTTCGCACCACCTCCTGCATAATGGGGTTTAACCTTCGTTGCGGCTGCACCTTAGGCTTGTAACCATCCTCAAGTAGAATCATGTGCATGCAAATAGAAGGGCTAATACCCTTTATGTCAGATAGCGACCACCCAATGGCAGATTGGTGGTCTCTCAAAACCCGCAGTAATCTATCCAACTGACTAGTAGATAAAGTGGCAGATACTATTACCGGATATGTATTGTTTTCGCCCAAGTAGGCATACCTCAGATGGTCCGGTAGGGGTTTCAATTCCAGCACTGGAGGCTCCTTCATGTGTTTTTGTAGAAAGGCCGTCTTGCGAGCCTCCTCTTCCTCTTGCTCGCTTCTCAGTTGCAGAAAATTTGTACTTTCCAATCTGCTCTTTTCACCTGCACCATCTAATGCTAGAACAAACTCTAGCAGCTCATCACAGACATCATATAGCTCATCACAGGAATAAACAGAATTTTGTACCCCATAATCTAAAGAATCAACAGAAATAAATGAAGGGTCACAAGGGTACAAAACCTGAACCATGTCGCACTCCTCAAAGCAGTCGTCAGAGTCATGTCGCTCTATGGCTTTGTAAATGGAGAAGGTGATCTTCTCGTCATTCACTCTCAAGGTGAGCTCTCCTTTCTTCACATCTATGAGGGCGTCAGCAGTGTGGAGGAAAGGTCTTCCGAGAATCAAAGGGATATTGCGGTCTTCCTCCATGTCTAAGACCACAAAGTCAGCTGGGAAAATTAATTCCCCCACCTTTACTAGTGATAACGCGTTTCGCAACGCGCTATAGCTGCAAGTGTACAGACCACTGCAGAGGGCAAGTAATAATTTATCGAACTCAAGGACTGCAGGCTCGAAACACAACCAAGCACTAAAACATAGATATCTTACTACTATCTAGGCGAATCATAAAAGGGTTTGGTTTATTTAAACTAATTGATTTTAAAGCAGTAATAAATAAAAAGAATAAATAACGATTTTGGGAAGCAAATGAGAAAACAGGATTCCAGGGCTATCCACTTTGAATATTAAACAAACAACGTGTTCATGCAATTCAATCCCAATTTAATTCCCAATGATGTGAGCAATCGCGAAAGTGTTATCAGGTGATCCTCTCGGACTCTAAACCATAACATGGAAATAAAATACCTAGTGACTCCTCTCGGATGCGCAAAAGGAATTTTACTCTTGATAAAAACCTTAGATTTTAAAACCCTTTAAAAGTTCAATTTCCTCTCGGACAATTGTTCTAATAAATCTAATTTATTTGCATCTTAATTGATAACCTAGACCTCTCGGTTCAAAACTATCAATTCAAATCGCAATCAATGGCCAGTTCACCGCAATTA